>JAMKCH010009759.1:0-100300 GCA_023653785.1 Ophioderma brevispina | reverse complement strand
AGCGATAAATGTGTTACAATACCATACACATGTCCTTTGATATAATGCCTTATTAAATTAAGGTAAAGCGTTACAAATAAAATGAATTTCAATTTTTGGCCTAACCCCACGAGATTGATAGATTTAAGAGGTAATAAACTCACCTTGAATGTAAAAACAAATATCATCTAATCTATAGTATAAGAACAGTGCCAATAAAAATAAAATTACATGAAACAATATATATAATGCCACTTTGAAGGACTGCTCAACTCTTTCGCAATTGGTGAAATTTCACTGCTTTCTCTAAAGTAACGATGGACTGGATTTGGCAACAGAGATGGGCAAAGAGTTTCCATATAGGCCAGGGGCTGCATTGCTAAAAAGCCCGACAAAAATATGTCTTTCCCACCTTAAAGCAAATATTAGCACATTTTTTGAAGAGCTGCCCCCAATTTTCAAAATTTGATATTTTTGCACAGTTAACGTTGGTAATGTGTCTAGGAAACTATACCTGCGACGAGATGCTAACAATGCGTAATTTATCACAACAAAAACGCTTTTGTTAATTTAGAATTGGGAATCCCGGATGGGCTTAACGGCAGAGCTGGAAATATTACGTGTATTCCGTCCATTATGAAATAGTGCCACCTCGAGAAAATAACCTCTAACTTTGCTTGCCTGACTATTAAACAACTAATGGGATGAGCGTAGAAGACACGTACTATGGCGCTATTTTCCCCGGCTATTTCACATGGAAGGCCGTTTCCCGCAGCCGTTGTATTATTATCGGGGATCCCCGATATAATTATTCTATACAAAATTCTTCGTTTGTGACACATAGACATTTTCGAGCTTGAACATTCACAGGTATAGTTGTCTAGCCATTACCAATGGCAAATCGTGTACAAATTCCAAATTTGTTGAAAAATTGGGGGCGCCTCTTCAAAAAAAAATATGTGCTATATGCTTTTACTAGAAATGCATGTCTGGTCATTTTTGTTTTCAAACCTTGTTTCACCATCTCAAAATGGCCACCTTACATGCCTTACAAAACCTTTAAAAAATAGATTGGCCCATAGTACCTAGGCTACATCCAAGACTGCTTAACAAGTATAAATTAAAGTTGGTTAATATATGTCTTTGGGCCATGAGTACGTCTCTTATTTTTTATTAGTTAACTACTTAAATCCAAGATGCAGCCAAAATGGCCACCATTCCAATATCTTTTGAACTTATAAAAAATTTTGATGACAATGTAATACACATGAAATGTTACGATATTTGTCTTTAACTACTCTTGACTAAAACTGTTAGAAAGTCATGATCTGAGTTTCTCTTTTCTTACGTGCCTAAAATTCAATATGGTGGGGTGGGGGCAAATATGGCATCTTCCAGGATCTTTAAAACCTTAAACTGCCATATATTTTGTAATGTATTGACCCCTATCTTAAACATCTTTAATAACCAACTAAAATGCCAAATATGACTTTCTAATGGTTCAAGTATAAACTCGTACTTTTTACACTTTTTAATTTAATCTTAAATTTCGGGAATATGCTAAATTAAACATATTAGCAGATGTTTTTTTGAGATTTTTGAAGGTATTCATTGTGGCTGCCATCCTCTTGATTTTTAGCTGTTTAACAAAGCAAAGACTAATACACATACTTAATATAGAGAGACATTTTGTGGTAATTTCTAGTTTTTTAAGATCTTTGAATGCAGCTATACCGGCCGCCATCTTGAATTGCGTCCTGTTAAAAGTGTCAGTGTCAGATACAATGCATGTTAAAGGAACTGAATTTCCAACTCAAACTTAAACCTTACACTTTTTGCAGGGTCACCACTCTGTACTACTACATAACACTACTGATGTGTTCGCTAACCTTTTTTAGGCAAAACTCTTACTTGGCAGCCATTTTGAAATTCAGATGGCTGCCATGCGAAATGATCCGTTGTTGTTAACAATGTGATATTGGATCCTGACTCTGAAACATGGGTATAGCCTTGGGGTATAGACAATAGAATCGTGAGTTTACTGGTATTAGAGACCGGAGTTTAGGCAAAAAACAAAACACGTCTTCCCTCTTGGCGGCCATTTGAAATTCAAGATGGCTTCCACAACCACATTTCCCATTGTTTATTACTGTTCTTATTGGATTTCTGGACCCTGAAAACTGCGTATAGATGCCAAATAATGCCTCTACTAGTTTCAGAGACCCTGTATCCTCCAAAAGCAACTTCCCTTGCGGCCATTTTGACATTCAAGATTGCCGTCACAGCCATACTAATTATGCCATGATACGTTCGTGATTTTAACGCTCCTTTTTCGTGCTCCAGCGGTGGGGATCACTTACTTCCTTCACTAAAATTTTAAAAAATCTTATGTACACCCGAAAATCTGTATCCCCCAATGAAAGAGTGCACTATTTTAGAAAAATGATAAAATTAACTCATTTAACTCCATATGTCATGACCAATATGTACCGTAAACTCAGCGAACAATAGAGCTACTGATATTCAACAATCAACCTAAAAATACTTCAGATCTCTCTCAACAGGGTATGCAGGTCCTTGTTACTGCCTCCACTGTTGACAAGATTTTAAGCTATATCCGGTGTTATGACTTCGCCGTATTGAGCTCTAGTGATCTGTTCATAACTTAAAGGCACATACTCATTCACACCGTCGCTCCTGATTTTTAAAAATGTGAGTCGCTGAATACCATTGCCTTTCTTGGTAAATTGAATAGAACTAGGTTTTTTAAAGACAATAACTTTGCGGATCTATTTTATGCACAAATTAGGGTCATTCCTTGGCATGGCTTTTCCCCTTTTTTCCATGATTTGGTCCCTTTACATGTTTCTTTCGAAAAAAAATTATTAATCATATGGTCAAATTAATTGACACACAGTAAATCTCAAGATTTCTTTTATCGCGAACGATGAATAACTTTTGCACAATGCGGCAAGGACATAACAATCGAAGTCTATTCAACTGGTACACTAACATAGACCAGATGTAAAAGAATGTGAAGGTGTGTCCCGGCCCGATTATTGAATATCATTAGCTCCATTGTTCGCTTGAGGCATGTTGAGTTTATGTGTATATCCATTGTCAATGATATTCTTGAAAAATTGAGTTGACATTTTTATTCATTTTCTAAATACTGTGCACTCTGTTCATTGGGACACACGCTTTTACGTGGTTTGGATATATTTTTTTAATTTTAAGTGAGGAAATAAGTACTCCCCACCCAGCGCTGGAGCACGAAAATTTAAGAGAAGGCCAAAATTGTTATTATTACCTATGGCCTAAATGTTTGTTGCATTGAGATTGACAACCCGCCAATACTGGGTTTTAGATGTTGGAATTACATTTAGGTGCTTTAGAAGCCAAGATATGGCACATTAATAGGTTTCAAAAATGGCACCCATTTTGAATTATCCAATATGGCTGCTTATATGCGTTTTAAAATGCCAACATTGATTTTCTGTTCCTGGACAGCTGAACTTTAGAAAAATGCAAAATTACCAAACTCCTACAAAGCCACAAATAGTAATATTTGAACATAGTTAACCTGACTACTACAATCACAGTCAAAATATTCGGACAATTTTTTCTGGCAAAAGGTTTTTGTTTTGTTTTATTTAGCAGGGGACTGTATTGTAAGAGTGGTGCGCTTTCCGGATAAAATTGTGACCATTTTTTGCACACAAGTACTTTAGGCATTGGAGTAATCCATAACTTGAGTGAAGCACTTGCCCAATCCCCCCTATGCGCCAGCTTTGGCTTCAAGGTTATACAGGGTCAGAATTTTTTTAAAATGTTCGTGAATTGTTACGAAAGCAGACATGGTGTTTGTCTTGTCACAAGTGATTCAAAAAAGGTATAGTTTACACTATCTATGCCTTATAGTTATGGAGTAAAAACTGTAAAAAATTGTGAAAACGTCAACTTTTGGTGTGTACATGGGTCCAAAGTTAAAAGTTTGCTTTGATTCAGTTAATATGGTGTGTAAATTGTTTCCCTAAGCCTTAAAGGATTGAAATAAGGAATAAGTTTGCCTTATCTTGTTTGCTTATTTTTCACGTTATCCAACAAAATAGGTCACAGGTCATAGAATCCAATGCTTCCAATAGCTGTTGCTTTATTCGCCATTTGGTCTACCGAGACACTAAGATGGTCAAAACTATTCCTATATTCATTCTATGATCTAAACAACATTGAGACCCACATTTTAAAAAATTTTAGCAAATTTAATTTTGACCCCTGTACAACCCAAAATTTCCTTTTTTATACCATATTTACAGTTTTTACCCCATCATTCCTTACTATAGTCACAGGTATAGAACTATGCCTTTTTGGAGATCCTTGTAACCAGACAGACATCATGAGTGGCTTTTCCGACACAATCGGAACATGTTAAAAATTTTTCCCCTGTGTAACCTTAATCCAAGTGGGGGGCCAGGAAAGGGGCGTGGCAATGCTTCCATCAATTTTTTTGATCTATCAATGTATAAAAGTCCTTGTTTACCAAAATTCACAATTTATCCAGAATTTGAACACACTCACATACGATCTGTTCACTACAGTCCCCCACTAATTTTGGTAATTTCATCAGCTTTAACCAAAACTTACCAAACACGGTTTAACAAGAGGACGGTGTGGATACTGCCTCTTCCTGGGATTCGTTGTACGCACAATGCGTATGATTGTGGTATTAATGGACAGCTGTTGCTCTTCTTTTATAGCTAACCAAATAATACATACCATAAACATTTATTTCTTGCAGTTCTCACCAAAACGCTAGGAAAACCGTCTTTAACCCGTGTCCCGATTATGAGAATATCGAAGTTCGGCTACACTTCGATGCCGATATGTCGGGTAAACCGGAAAAATCGGTATTTGGATGACGTAAACTTAGAAGTCGAGAAAAGATTCTATTCTACGTCGGCATTGAAGTGATAACGAGCTATGGAGATGTTGATCCGGACAGGTCGCACCACTGTTGTCATTCAGGACGATGATGGTAAGGGTCTGGGTCTTTCTTGCCAATTAATGTTCCCTCAAACCTTTTTAATAATATCTAGTTATTTGCATGTTATCCCTCTAAAACACTTAGGCTTTAATTTCAGTTTTACATAGCACATCCCCCAGCCAAATTTTTTCATAAGCGTACTTTGGAAGTACAGGTAGAGTAGTTAAATTAAGTTACGGGAAGAGCCAGAGGAAGTTTGGTTATTTACAAACGGAAAGGAAAATTACAAGAATGCAGTTCGTAAATTATAAATAGTCATTAGTTAGGTCTACAAATGATCGTGCAAAATTATAATTAAAAACGTCAAA
This sequence comes from Ophioderma brevispina, assembly GCA_023653785.1. NCBI lineage: Eukaryota > Metazoa > Echinodermata > Ophiuroidea > Amphilepidida > Ophiodermatidae > Ophioderma > Ophioderma brevispina. The sequence continues at coordinate 94,969 of JAMKCH010009759.1, read as the reverse complement.
AATAAAACTCGTGCGAGGTGAGTCAGCAAGGGGTGCGGAAAGGTAGGGTGAGTAACTGTACCAACATCCGTGTGCCCATTGGATATAACGGGCCGATTCATGTTCATTCTGAAGGTCATTCGTACCAGTCTCGCTGTGGCCAATACATAATGACAAATTCGCCTGCATTAAAGCGCATTTTGCCTCTATTTATTTACATACCTATAATTTATATTTCCCAACTTATATCTACTACTTTAAGAGTAAATGTCCGATTAGTGATAAAAAGGAATCGCAATTAATTCCATGTATCAGTGGACTTATTTAATGGTATGATTATCCTATCTGCAATATCTGCAAGACATGTCAGATATAACTTTATTGACCAAACTTCAACCCCCTCCCCGGTCAATGTTGAAATCCTGCAAATCTGATTTTCAATGGAGAGCAATCCAACATGAGTGGTCGGGTGGGGGAAGGGGAGGGTGGAGGATAATACAATGCTGTGAACTTTTATAAGAACACTTCTTTCGCCAGCGTATAGACATGGGTGATCAATTATATCTTTTCCTTGAGGTGCTAGTACACCGGATGCGATGGGATTATTAAAAAAACAATTCCAACTAGCAAAATAGTTACTATCTATAGGCGATCTAAGTGATGGAGCTAACAAACGGGGTTGATAAGAAATTCATTTGTAATATACTCAAAAGTAAATCCTTATTTGATCCTTGCAATATATACGTTACTGTAATTGTATGACTCATAAAGTATTGTAATGAGACCAAAGTCTCAAAGCCATTTCTACCTCAGTGAACTGACTGTCGGTACAAGGTCAAATATTATAAAAGTAAATATTAAAGGGAGTAGCAGCGATTGCTAATCCGAAACATTGAAAAAATCATAAAAATACAAAAAAACACTTTTTATATTTTTGTTATGGCATGGATATGCGAACAACCTGAAGATGGTTGGCTTGAAATCGTGTATAAAGACAAGGCAGTACTTTTTATCTGATTCTGTAATGTATAGACGTGCGTATCAAAATTCCGATGAGATTAAAAAATGGCCTTTCCCGGTGAATATCACAGATTTTTCGGTGATATTGTGCGCCCAGCATCAAGAACGGTTGACTCAAACACAAAACATTATGATTTTGTTATTCTGTACTGGTGTTAAACCACAATCAGCTGGTTAGATTTGAGATTTGCCGTTCGTTGTATGGTCTATTTGCGAGGAGACGGTATGACAAATATCATCAAATACTCATTTTCATATTTCGGTGGTTTGTTTAACATTAAAGCCCGAGTATGTGGAATTGTACAACTTATCCCTGATATAAGTTAAAAAAGCATGTCTACATTTTTTCGATTAATCGCTGATGCTAATCCCTTTAAGTCCAACAGGGAGAGAACAAGCAATGATATTGTTACCAGTAACAATTATTTCGTGATAAAATAGTGCCATAAAAAATCAGCAACCCTTATAATGCATTTTATGAGCTTTCGTTTATCTCGCTCTACCTGAGTAAATCCCTTTTGAAACGTAAATCCCTTTTAAAATTTGTTCGATTTTATCAAGATCTCAAGGGAGTTAAAGGGAATTTCGGATAGCAAGTCCCCCAAAAGCAGTGCCACCTGCAAGTATAACAGTGATTGAGTTATATATGTATAGAAAAAATGAATAAAGTAAGGTTTTAAATAGGCTATATACGTTTCTAGAAATCAAAGGAATCAAAAAACTTTGGTATATAGTAGCTTGTACATTGAGTGTAAAAAATCGAATACTTTGACGGTACTTCCGCAGGGTGTTGATATATGTAACGGACAGCCTTCAACAAACGTCTGATTTTAAAACGAAAAAAAAGCGCACTATTACTAACAATTTAATACGATTGAGTACATATGATAGAAAATTCATAAAATACGTTTAATAAATCTACGTTCTAGAATCCAACAGAACTTGCGCCTCAAGTGGTTGTAGATGGAAGTGCAAAAACCGGCTTTTTTACGGTATTTCGCAGGAACTAAAACGTATGATTTAAACGAAAAAATGCATATTGACCTACAATTTAATAGTAATTGAGGTTATATATATATTATATAGATAGAAAATTAATTCAAATACGTTTTTAAAATGCTACGTTCTGTCTAAACAGAACTTGCGTTCTCAAGTGGTTGTAGATTGAAGTGAAAACCGGCAATTTAAAGGTATTTTACCACTCTTGAATGCTAGTGAGAAAATGCGCCACAATTTTAAATTAATGTTGTCTCTACTGCAAAAATGTAGGTACCTATAGTGCACTATTTGTACCCTAATATGTTCAAATATGATCTAATATTCAAAAGGTTATATTTTAGGTACATTCTGACTGTATCTAATTGACCTACTCACTTTGGCTGAGTGTAAATGACCAGAAGTTTGTATCTAAATGTAGTACCTATTGACTTAGAAATATTGTCAATTACTAGATGTAATCTAAAATATACCTATTTGGACATAAGATATTTCTCTGCATTAGCTGTATCTAAAAGATACCATTGGACTAGAACATTTTTCTTGCCCTAAATGTTCTAAAATATACCTTTTGGAATTATGAATATTTTTCACTTCACTTTTAACCTTTTCAATATAATCCATAATATGACACAAAAAAATATTTTTCTATTTGCTAGATGTATCTAAAATTTACATATTGGACTTAGAATATATTCACATCACCACACGAACCTAAAAAATTTATATTATTGCACTTGTATTTTGTTACAGAAGCGATATTTCAATCTTTGAATGGTACGTTACAGTGTTAGATGAGGAATCAGTCTAACAAGTCAACATCAACTTGGTGCACATGATAATGTGCAACGAATATATTTTACACTATACTACCAAGTCAAATTATTATACAGCAGAGATATTCTTATATACACACAGTGATTTCTATACTTATATCATAAAAAGATTGCAATTTATAAAACCATTTCAATGCATTTCCTGTATTGAAAACATCCATTATGTTATATGTATATCACTCGGTAGGATACAATTATATGCGTTACAGGTGTAATTACTTCCTTATGAATGATTTCCTCCAACGGGGACATTTTATCAGCCTTTTTTAAAAGTTGCCTTACCGATATGGTGCAACATAAATTTCTGTTTTTTTTCTAAGCAAAGACCATCAGCAACAATTTTAATTAAAAATTACAAAGTGTTGGGAATTCGATTTCTGCCTTAATGATAAATGTGTTTGTACTTGGTAGAACATACTCAACAAAATAAAAAATCTAATGCAGTTAAAAAAGGGGCACAAAAATGCTAGTGAAACATCAAAACGTTACAGAATTCTCGACCTTTGCAAACGTGAGAATTCGCACTGGCCATTCATTTTTGCGATCAAAAATACACAAAAATACGTTTTAAAGGGACACCATTAGCAAGAGAGGAAACAATCTCTCCATCGCAGCTGGTCAGTTGTTTTAATTAAATAAATACAACGGGGACAAGGTTACCTTGCAAAAATTAGCATTTCCGCACCAAACTTCCCAAACTCAGAGTACTGCCGACGAATATTGCTTTCCTACGTGCTACTCCAGAGAGCCCGGTCTCCATATCATAGCGTATGAAAGTCGGCATGAAAGTATCTTGGTATAGTTTATTTATTCATGAGTTGTCAATTTTAGGCTGCTATTAAATAACATTCCGTAAATATAATTTATTGTTAATATTAACTAATTCAGCATGTGTGCACACATTTTCGGCCGATACAAATTCGCTCTGAGCTGGAATGAGGCTGAGGGGACAGAGGTCAATATAGGTAAATTAATTTGAAATCCGAATAATCGTACCGGAGTTGCCGGCCAACGGCCCGCTTGTAGAATGGCCTGATTGCCCGGTGCAAAACCTGAAAAAATGAACAAAATCAGCTTAGTTCGCTTTCCTGATCTTGCTAATACTGCCAACACTCCAACAAGGAGTCAAACGGCCAGGATTTATTGCAGTGTTGGATTAGGACGAGTCGCGGGAAAGAGTTGCATTGTGCCACTACCTAATGAATTAGCCTCAACGGAAAAAACTGCCATGTTGAGTCATACCCTGGAGTAGACAGCATGCTAGCTCAAGTTTGTCAACAATTCTGGGTAAGGGTACGGTAATTTTTAAAAAAAAGGTTAAGTTGTGTGAATGTCGAGGCTAGGCCTAGACTAACATGCTGATGATAAAGCCTTGAGTCATCGAAGTGTGGTGCAGCAGGTGAGCAGTGAGTTGCAGGCAACAAGCACTATTTTATTTAATATAAAAAAAGATGAAATTTTTTTCAAATGTAAATTTGTCTCCATTTTGTATTGGTCACTAAGATTATCCCGGGAAAAAAAAATGTGATTTCCAAAATATTTGGTCAATTCTGACGGTTTAGTACTCCCAGGGATTGAATGTTCGGGGCGACTCAAAGTCGGGAGCGGGCTGACGTCACATCGCGGTGAAAACAAACTTTAAGCCCAGGGAATCGCGGAATCGCAGTGAAAACACACTGCGCAAATTGTAATTCTAATATACGAAAGTTTTACAAAATAAAAAAAGAAAAACGTAAAAAAAATAAAAAAAATAAAAAAAATAAAATAATTAGTAATATTAATTATGATATAAAAAGAAATAGGAACTTGCTTTTTTTTTTAAATTTTATGTGTGCCTCAAGAACCTATAACATGCATCATTGCACTGGGGCGTTTCTTTTATAAGACGTCCACCAAAACGAAACAGTGCAAGAGACAAGAGAATGGGCGCGCCGATCCAAGACTAAATATCATCTTTACATGTGTCAGCATTTGATTGATTTTAAAATAAAAAATTATTTGATATGGTAGTATCTAAGCATGGAGTATAAAACCAATTTTTTTCATTTTGACAATACTGTTGCAAACCAGTCAAAAGTGATGTCAACACTTGATTTTTTAAGGCCTAAATAGTAATTGCTGCAAGTTGCCTAAATGTGTGCAGCTGGGAAAAATGAGTGTTTTATTCAAATGAGTATAATATGGCATGAAGCAGTGGCGGATTTACAGGAAAGGACCTGTCAGCAGCTAAGGCGGGGCCCCCTTTAGCGTCTAGACGCAACGCAATATCGGATCTTTAGGCAACACTAAGGTGTGTCCGATGGGGGCCCTGAGAGCAATATTTTAGGGGGGCCTTGTCAGCAACTGGCACATGAGCAAATTCCAGAAATTTTTATGCAAAGATATTCAGAAACTCAGGGAAAGTGAGCTTGCCAATGATATTTTTAATTTACTGTGGATTCTTTTAAGATTTTTACAAAGCCACACAAAAAATGAGTAAAACTTTTTTTGAATCAGAGCCTTGTTTATGTGTAAATAGATTTGAGAACATTCCTGACTGGACAGTTATTTATTAATCTTGCCATGGAGATGTGTTTGAAAGAAAACCATGTGTGCTTGGCGCCGCCCAGACTCGAACCGGCAACCTCCATATTTCCAGACATGGCGCTCTTACAATTGAGCTAACAAACCAGGATTGGCAGAGGAGCGACTAGGTATCATCTATAGGCAGATAGCAGATGAATCAGGAACAGAACTGTAAAGTGGAAATTTCGCGGCGACATTAATTTCGCGTTTTTCGCGCGCTCTGAGCTAGCGACGAAATTAAAAAACCCGCACAACTTTTTATTGTGTGTTAGGTCATGTAGGATAGCTGCAAAGAGTGGAGTTAAAAAACAATGCAAAAAATGTTTAAAAATCGCTGAAACGAGAAACAATTACGCGAAAAAATTAGCACTGTTACAGGTACGGATTGTAATGTGTGTATAATGTGTTTTGAAATTTTAACTACAAAGGTAGACAAGGATTATTAGTATCAGGTGAAGCGTCGCACGGATGCGGATTACCATGCGCGAATCCCCATGGGGTGAAGCCGAAGGCTGAACCCAGAAGTGGACTATGAGCACCATGGTAATTCCCCGTATCAGAGCGACGCTGATCCCGATAACGAATTTATCATACCACTAGTTTAAAAAATATATTTATGAGACAAAACATGCTTGGTATTTATTTAAAACAAATATTAAAAGGCTTTTTTTTTAAAAAGTATTGTAAACAAAAAAATTCATGCCCCAACACGTGGAGGGACACACAATGAATCATACCCTTTTTGTAAATGGATCAGGCGAGTATGCAGTACCGACTGATAAATGGGCCGTACGTGCTGAATACTCGATCATGACACCGATACGAAATCTTACCGGTACGGCTGTACCCTTTGATGAGTTTGATCTCTCCTATTGAGTATGATAAGAATAGGAACTTTTTGATTAGTGGAGATTACCAGTGCATGCAAGGGTTAAAAAAAACACATGTTGCTTGTGTGGATTCGAACCGGCCACCTCCGCATTAACACCTACTTGGGTACATTCATAGGTGTACATCATAGTTATATACAATAGGATATTTTGAGGGCAGGACACTTGGAACTCACCAATAGGTATAATTAGAGACTTTAGGTAATTCTTGTAGGTATCGGGTAGGTGGTACATTTGCCATAGATACATTTTAGGCTTTAGGTAATGACCACTTGGAACAACACCAATAGGTAGAATTTAGATACATTTGAGGTACATTTCTGGTAGGTAGATTGTAGGTACATGCCATTAGACAGTTTAGCGTACAGGGACCATTTGGAAACCACATAGGTATAATTAGATAACATTTTAGGTACCTTCTGGTAGGTATTTTAGGTAAATGCCATAGATACATTTTACGGACTGGACCACTTTTGAACACCAATAGGTATAATTTAGATTACATTTTTGGTACATTCTGGTAGGTATTAATTTATGGTACATGCCAATAGATAAATTTTAGTACATGGCCCACTTCTGAACATGCCCATAGTATTAATTAGATAATTATAGGTACAAGCCAGCAGTAGTACACATTAGGTAACATATAACTATATTAGGTATATATAGATACACATTAGGTACCTGTGCTATCAAGGTAGTGTACCTAATTTGTATCTAAAGTGTATCTATTTATCGTTCAAAAAGTGGGCGCATTGAATAGGTACATATTAGGTACATATTAGGTATATACATAATTTGACTTACTTTTGGCTTGGACCAAGGAACATTACCTCGCTTTTCCCTTTCGTAAATTTTGCGGGCGGTTTTATGCGTTCTCATTGTCACGCAGATAGAGTATTCTTTTGAACAAACTGCAATGGAGTGCCCCGCCCGAGAGTCAAAGTGTGAAATAAAGTTGTGAAAAGACAGCGTGTGCTCTGGAACTTCGGAGTGAATTTGGTAAGTCATTTACTTCAGATGGCAATGTTTTTGCTATAAACCACCCAAGGAATACGTCTTCAAAATTGGTATTGTGCTTAAGATGTTAAAAAAGAGTGTCGGATTAGACCCTTTAGAAAAGATCTAGGACAATAATGATGCGGATTACTCTGTACCTGCACCTTCTTTGAGCTCTGTTTAATGACTAAATGGCTTTGTCGATATTGATCCAGAAAAATTAGAGGGATGGGCAACTTTTTAATGTATCCTCGGTTTTAGACCCTCTACCTCGGTTGGAATCCTGCGATTCTCGGCCCGGTTCAACATCCCTCATTTAGCTATGGGGCCGTTAGACCAAAATAAAACCAATGTATAAACAAAATTTCTGTTGTCCCCATCGAGGGGCTAAGGAGAAACCAAAAGGTAAATCATAATAAATTATTAAATCACATAATTGTATGTTCCCGCACAGTAAAACTGAGCACATTTTCTAAAAATAAATAAAATGTCACCTCAATTCTTTTTCCCAATTATCAGAGGACAAGGAATGTATAGACTTCAGAAACAATGAGCTAAAGATTCACAATGGGCCGGTATGTGGGGCCATTTTATAGCCAGGTGTTACCACCTCCACGATCGGGTTGAGGACAAATACCCGTCCTCTTCTCATTAATAACTAAACCAGTGTACATTATAATATAGGTCGTTGACACTAAATTTCTTCTGAATCTGAAAAAGCGGTAAATGAATAGAAAGAAGAGTAGCAATAAGTTACGGATTTTGGTTCTGCACCAAAGTTGTTAGGTCAAAAGCTTGCCCAGCAACATTCTATATGTGTTTGTTAATGTTTCTTCCTTTTCGAATTAATAAATGTGAAAACATGCCCAAAGTTAATTGAAGCATATAGAAGTCAATATTTAGTGATTTGTGACATGAGGTTAAGTATTTTGTCCTGAAAAAGTACTCAGTCTTAAATTGGAGAGCGGTAGGTGGTAACAGCGGAAAATCTATTCAGCTGCGCGACAAGATAACAATGGTCCTGCACTCCCAGAAGAAAGGGAATCTGAGTTTGTTTCTTACACCGCATCTTACCGGGCCGGTGATTGAGATTGAATATCTTAACTCCATTGTTTGCTGAAGCTATGTGTATCCACTAGTCACTGATATGGGGACAATGAAATTGAAGTGAACATTTTATTCCTTTAAAGAAAATGTGCCAGTTTTATTTGTGGGAGGGACACAGACGATTATATGATTTTAATTATTTATTATGAATTACACTGGTTTTCCATAGCCCCCGCTTGGAGAAAACAAAACAACAGCATAGAAGGAACATGCCCCATAGCCTAATCTAGCAGGCCAATTTCCCCAATGGTCAGTGTCTGTCCATGCCAAGGAAGCGGTAGACGTTCATATAGTCCCATGGAGGCAAATGAGGATTACAATTGATTCCGTCATGCGCTGTATGACGTGTGAAGAAGCGCTGACGGAATGAATGGCAAATATCTCTGTGCATCAAGGGACTTCTATATGAAACGTTTTACCAGGAAGTAACAGGAGTTAGCATCCTAGTATGGATATCTCAACTTCAAACTCTCTAGTTTCTGGGCCTGGTATTCAGTATTAAAAATTGAGAAAAAGCTATTTCATCAGCAAGGTTATAGATGCGGTGACATGTGACGTCAACGCGGGCAACGAACAAAGCACTGCCCGGCCGAATGCGGGCACCTGCAGGCTTGGGATTTTTTTTAACAAATTTCGCGCCCAATCAGGCGTGATAAGGGGTATTGAAAGGTTGCAACGAGAGATTTGAGACATGCCATGTAAGGTGTTCATATGCAGTGATTCACGAGATGAGACACTCTAAGAATTCTTACCTGTATTTGGTTACAGAAATGTCTTTAAAAGTGGAAACAAAAGGCGATTTTTGTAAGCTTATATTTCAATAGAAAACAGAGGCTGAAATTCGTTATTGCCCTAGACAAAAGATAGAAATTCACAATGTTTGTACCAAAGGAACAGTTCTCAGCTTAACTCCTTACAGTGGTGGATATTTTAGATTATAAAGCTTTACACCAGTGCAGTGCCAAAATCAGAATTTTCACCATTTTCAGGACACCTGTTAGTGAAATCTCCGTTGCACTTTGAATGCTGTAACTGTATGGCATACTCTTCGTACCTCTTACATGTCAGTAGACCAGGTGCTAACTGGTGTTTGTAAAAATTGATGTCACCTCTCTATAAGAGTGTAGTGTTATTGGTCCGTTAGAGGATGTGGACAGTGTGCCGTCTGGTGGTTCCGCCAGAGGGTGTTTGAGTTGAAAGTAAAAATTTAACAATTGGGTTTAAGAGCCTAAATGCACTAAAAGTATAACATTGCAGCAAGGCAGAATATGCTACGGTGGATTCCCGCTAAAAGAGGGAGTTCACTTGTAGCGTTTTGAGTTGTCATTGCCCGGAACTGATGTATGAAAAGCAGGATTTTTTTTCTCAGAAACAGCTGCCTTAAAAAAAACGGTTCTTCTCTTGCAAAACGAGTATTCTATCAAACTATAAATACATACTGTTATGTATCAATTGCTCTTAGACCCATAACACATTATTATCGTCAAACTGTAGGTCGCATTTCCTTTTAGAAGGATGCTACACAGATAAATGTTGGGTTGGTACTTAAATGATACACACAATTTAGTTTGCACAAATGGCCCTTACCATTTTAGGACTTCATAGGTTGTTTCTTACTTTTCTTTATTTTTAATGACTAAACGAAATGTTTCACGGGATTCAGACCACCAACCTTCTATCATTCTGTAGTTCATATAAATACACACACACTTGCAAAAACCATAGCGCAAAAAAGTCGTCGTCGTTTTTGTGATACTTATCAATAGTGTACGGATTAAAAACCATACCACACTAATGATTATACAAACTATATAATACCAATCGTTTTGATCCTGAACGGTGCCGGTGGCTATGAGGTAGTCTACGCTTGGTTATGCTATAAAACAAATGAACCCGTGACCTTACATATCAAGGCCTGTGGCAAGGCAATATGCAAGAAGGATACATGAAAAATAGTTTTAGGAAGATCGGTCCGTTTTTTCAAACCCGATCGACAACTCGTCTCACCTTTACAATGTTGAGATTTGGTAACAGAAGGAATATGCTTCTCATTGCCCCGGTGTGACATTTCAGGCCCCGAAAATTTTAATTTTGTGGTTTGTAATTAAAAAAACATCTACCACATTACTTAACCACATATTTTTACCACATTTTTGCTTCTACATCCAAATGGCTGGACCCGATTTAAACTATTATCATGCTTTGAGGTGTCCCATACATGATAATAGGATCTACGGATGTGATCATGATAAAATGGATGATTTGCGCCAAATATTATTGGTCTCGCTATGAGTTTTAAAATATTGGATTCACACCACTAAATAAACTAGGTGTAGCAGACGGCGTCAGCGCCGAGGACAGTGTTGGCGTCCGGCTGATGGCCCTTGCCTAATGAAGAGTCACAAAATGTGAGGAGTTGTGTCTTTAATGAAATATGAAATTAATCATAATGTGTGGCTAGTAACAAACCATTTGGGTGTAAAGATTTGTCTGTTGCATTTTTGGATAATTTCTGAGGGGTTGGGGAAACTGTACAATTTTAGTTTCTAGTACACTCAACTAGGCGTGAATGTTTTGAAAACATGCAAATCTTTCGATGCTCTGTAGCTAAAAAAATCAGCTTTCATCATAGACTTTTCATTTTTGTGAAGAGGTATGGTGATAATCTTCCAAAAAAAATCAGTTTTAAGTAACCAGTCGCTTTATAGCCGTTGGTGAAATCGACGTTGGTGAGAGGTCATTTTGTACACAGGACTATGGGGAGAGGTTATGTAGTGGTGTGATTCCTATTGGCTCGCTGCGTCTCGCCCAATATTTTTGCAACTCATAGCTCGGACCAATAAATTTGGGCGGAATCAATCCATTTTATTACAAAATTTGTAAATGGATATTTAGGTAGTGGAGTAACCAGCTTATTTTTTTGGGGGGGGGGGGGGGGGTAGGTAGGTAGGTATGGGGGTTAGGTAGGGGTAATATACCTTCGGGGCATGCATACATTAAAATTTGTTAGGGCCTATCTTTTTTTCAGTTGTAAATTGGTGCGTGTGCAGAAAAATCACTATTATTCGGGGGGAGGAGGAGGGGGAAGATTCTGGTTACGCATTGTTTTAGGTAATATGCTTCCTTGTGAGAACGAAAATAAACATGGAAACATTGGACCATGTTCAGGTCACATACCTTTAAAGCAAATGTGATATTCTTTCTGTTTCGCTTACTGGGTGGATCGTTACTATTCCGTTTATAACACATACAGAGTTGATGATACTGCCATTTTAGCGCTGATTCGAGGCACGGATTTACACCGCGGGGAAAAACATCGTGCGGCTTGAATTTGCACTTTTTCGAGCACCGTAACACACACAATTCCTCTTGTTGATGAACCTTGGGAGAAAGTACATGACAGTCCAAGTAACGCTGGACGGATGCTGGTGAAGTCTTAGAAGACAAGGGGTTGCTTGTCGTGACAATTAAAGATGACGATGTTAGACATATGAAAAAATTATAGGCTTAAGACAGATACCATCGCAGCTGCTCTTTATCACATGCTTTATTCCGTTAACGGAATAAAACACGTGATACATAGTACTAGTGTGAGGTATGAGGGTACATTTGATGTAGTTGAAAGTCATAGCCCGGGCGAAGCCCGGGTATACGCCACAACACAATAGGAGTGCTAGTTCAGAGCAACCTCAGACTACATTTATTAGAATCATAGGACAATTTTTTGAGTTTGGCATCTTGGAATGATTTATGCGTGTTATAATTATAATGGCTGATATGGTTTCATAATACTGATTAAAGAAGCTACAGTAGAGTAATGATATGGCAATATCACATTGTGCAATACCTAGTTTGGATCATACACGCAAAGAAAGTTTGTCTCTATACTTTGAATGGGTGCTCGGAGAGGTCATATGATTTCATTAAAGTAACATTTCCAATCATAAGGCATTTTGGGATACGTCTTTCAACTATTTCTAATGAACTGACTTTGTTTTCCAGCACGCTACACCTTAGAAACCTTATATGCTTCTGTGTCCGAGTTAGACAGGACGGTAGAGATCGTTGTTTTGAGGTCTGGCTACGTTGATATTCCAACAACTGCAAGTAAGCTATTAAGGCATATTCATTAGCGTTATTCGCTGGGTGTATTGAGTCCATCCCACAATGCACAAGTTTTGGTAAATTTCACTTCAAATAGGTTATGTGATCTCACAAAATCCTACTCTTTAACACATAACAACTCTGACTTTTACACTCATTTAAGCGGAATTAAGCCCATAAAGCGCTAGTACGTGGAAATTTTTATCATAATCATGAAATGTTTTGCGGTCCTTAAACACTTTTATCCCTAAGTACTGATATGTTTTAGTACAGTATAGGCACATTGCAATGCATTATGGGATTGGTTCAAAATGCCCTCTGAGAGTTATTCTATGTGTAAATAACGAGGCTACAATACATTTAAGAATTTTAATGTTTTTTTTTAAATAGTCTGAGCATAAAATGAATCGTACACACGTAATGCGTAATACACGACGTGATAACTTAAACCACCTCTCAGTGTTTCTCGTTTCAATTTGATTAAATAGGAATATCAACAACATTCATCTCGGCTGGCAACGGCGACTTCACTTCGCTGCTTTACTACCCGGTCACCTTCAATCCTGGGGAAAGTCGCAAGGCTTTCACTATCATCATTCAGGACGACCAGGAGCAAGAACCTCTAGAGACTTTCCAGGTGTATATTCATGATGCCGATGGCTTTGTTGGTACCCACGTGAAAGCGCTCGTGACATCATAGACAACGATGGTGAGATCAAAAACAAAGCAAAGAAACGAAAGCAACACAAAAACACGCCAACAAACAAACAAAAAAATGGCATTTCATAATTTATGCAGTGCGAACCTCTACGTACACACTCGTACACACCAAAAGAAGGCGATATTATATAATTCTTAAATGCCAAAAATCGAAATGTTAGGCGAAATGAACTTCTACGTCTGTTTTACTCCAGCGTGATCAATAAAAACGCGGGTTTGATGAAAACTAAAAAATATTAAAAATATAAAATTTTTAGTTATTTTGTTTTTTAGTGTTTTTACTTTTTTAAAAAGTTGCAGTTTCCTTGCTCTTCACATGCTTTTATCCCATCTTCATTTCGAATTACTGTTCAGAGATACAAGTGGAAGCGAACTTTTAAAACAATGGACAGTGAAAATTATTGTGATCCTAGGTTTTCATGTAAGCCTTGAACTTCTGATCCACTTTGTCTAATAAAACTCAAGGTGTACTATAATGTCCAAAACTTCAATCCAATTGCAAGTCTTATTATTTGATTCTATACAGAGTCAAGAAACACGAATCCGTGATGCTTTAAAAAAAAACGATGTCACGTTATTAAAATTTAAGTGACACTTATCATCGGTTGTAAATTACACACAGTTTTGTTCTGTTTGGTTTCAATGCATACCTACATTGTGCCTAATTGGCGTTGTGTTAAGGTTATTGAATCGGACCAACCGCACTGTTCAAAAAGGCCGTAAATTAAGAAAAACTGATTTTTCGTTAAATAAGGAAACTTGTTTTACAAAACAATAAAAATAAAAAACAACAAACAAAAAAATGTTATTTAACGGGAAATATTCAACAATTTCTGGCAGCAATATTTCCGGACTTGTTTGTGTTTCGGAAATTTTAAAATTACGGAAAATTCTGTTTTTAAATACACATTTTTTCCATATATGAGACAAATTTCTGTCAAATTACTGTCAAATTTCCCTTAATTGACAGAAATTTCTGTAAATGTACCCTAAAAATGACTGGAAATATGCTGCCAGAAATTTCCGTAAATTTCGGAAAATCTTTTTAAACGTGCGGATTCAGGAGGGATTTAGAACAACTTGTAAATTTTTAACGAAAAATGCTAATTAACAAAAACCACAAAACAAAAATCTAGTCAAAGGATGAGAGTATAGACAATCAAATACTTAACATAATAGAACCAATAGTTCGCATTATTATCGCAGAAAAAAATCGCATTAAAATCCGTGTTTTTATCTCATGTGAAAGAGGGCTACAAGAAGGCCCAGGCAAGCTTATGTAAGTTTAAGTACCAAATTAAGAACACGTTGATACTTAATTGGAAATGATTGTCAAGGTTCAGTGGTCTTTCACTAAACTAACCAATAAGTTTAAATGGTAGTAGTAAAAGAAGATAGTTGATTTTAATAAGAAAATGACCGAATCAATAATCATTTCCCAGTGCTTCCAAGGCGTGATTTTGTTGAATGACTTTATATCAAACATAACAGGGATCGATCCATCTATTGTCCCTTCCCAGCTTGTACAAACAATAATACCAAATTATATCGAGATTGAAAACGTCGTTTTTCATTTGTTTTTTCCATGTTTGCAATTGCAGGCAAGGTCACTTTAGGCAGCGAATCCATACAGCGTGTCAGAAAAATCAGCCCATCCTCAATATCGAACTAACTAGAGATGGAGTTTTGGATAATAGTGCTAGTGTGCGTAAGGATATAATCATTCAGAAACTAATGACATAATGGCATAAAAAATTGACATAATGAAAAGGACCCTTATCTACATTACTGAAATCACTTCCACGAGTTTGAAAACAAGTTGGATGTTACATTCTGTAAAAACATACAACACAGGACGAGTTACGGGGGGGGGGGGGGGAGGTGGCAGTTGTGGCAATTTTTTGGAACCAAGGATTAATGACATTACTGCCAAAGCAGTTACCAAACTTTTGAAAAAGCATGTTATCACTCAACTCACAGACCGGTGGGGGTGTATGTTTCCTTTTAATTGGGGTAATCCCGGCTTAATCATCTTTCACTGCCAGATCAATATCCTGAACCCCGGTCTGAATGCTTTTGAATTGTTCGCAAAACATGCCAGATACATTCTGTCAGGGATGAAACATAGGCGTAAATCCCGGGGGGATGGGGGGGATAATCCCCCCCAATATTTTGATGATGGTCAATGGGATCATCCCCCCCAATTGTTGATGCTGTTCATGTGTTTTTGACAAAATACCTAGTTTTACCATAATAGCTTAAAAATTGGTAAATTTCGCGCGCTTCGCAATGAATTTTGTTCGAGTTGCAATTACATTTAAGGGATTTTAGCTTCTTAATGGCAAAATTTTTAGCGCGCTTCGCGCGAGCACATGTGCTAGTAATGGATTTTCAGCAAAAACCATGTTTATTCATAATTTTCGTCAACCCCATTCCCCCCCCTAATGTCAACAAAGAAATTTAAGCCACTGGATGTGACCACCTTGCTTTTCTGTTCCAGAAATTGCCACAAACTGCCACCTCCCCCTGGAAATCTTCTGTTTTTTAATGTGTTTACGATGCAAACATCCAATGTTTTCCAAAACTAGTTGTAAGTGATTTCAGTAAGGGTCATTTTCATATGTCAATTTTTTAATGCCATATTTCCATTTAAGTCCCCAAATTCCAAAACTCAGTGCCTGTTTGTGTTACTCTCAAACGTTTGTCGTCAACGTATGTTATTTAATATGGGGTGGTTGATTTGCGAACCTGAATGTTCATTGTGAGATGGGGTAAAGTATTTTTCTTGTGGTGTTGATGCAGGTTACACACGTGTGTAGGCGGGCTGACGTTAGTGAAGTGGGTCACCCAGTGACCCTGATGAATTCAGCAGACTTTTGCGGAATAAAGTGCAGAATCTGCACTTTATTCCGTATAAGATCAGGGTCACTAACTGGCCATTACCCGTTTTGTAGGCAATGTTTTATCTGATGCGCATCCGTGGGTAAAACTCGCATAGGATTGATTTGTGCATTCTTCCCGGGATCTTTCCGGAGAATCGATGCAAATGCTCCTCTGCATAGATAGTTTCTGAAATAATTCTTTCTGTTCTTTCCATAAGGTGTGTTGTCCTCGACTGCAACGGAAATCTTAGACTATATGCCGTTCGACGAAACCGTCATCTTCCCAAAAGACAGAAGATCATGCAGCCGATATCCATAGAAATTATTCCTGACGATGTCCCTGAAGAAGACGAGTTCTTCAATTTGATCCTGACTAGTGCCGTCAACGTGTCCTTGGGTGACATCAAGGAAGCAAGAGTGACATTGTAAGTGGTGAGGACGACGACGGTGGACCCGAAATTGAATCAGGTTAGTATTTTGTTGCTGAAGATGAAGATAAATTAGGCTGAGAGTACACCGGGAGGAAGTGCTTCCAATTCAATATGGCTTGCCAATTCATGAATTGTGGGATGGGGACATTGGACAAATCAATGATCCGTGCGCTTGAACATTGCTGAAATGTTTATGTCATGCAACGTGTCGGATTAACGGCGTGTCATAAGAATCCCTTATTTGTAATCCAGTTTTCGGCGGCACTGGTAGTTCAGACAGTTTGTACCGCAACATCTAAAAGACTACTGGGAAAGTGATTCGAATCGTATCCACACCACTCAATCGTCAGTGTTTGTAAGATTGCAAAATGATGAAGATTTGTATCATTTCGATTGCTCATGTTCTCGTTTTATTTCCATCGCTTTATTGACAGGGCCAGCTGTGTCAAAAGAACCGGGATCATAGCTTATCGGTGGCCGGTGGTGCTTGTACTAATCGCATCAGTATCAGTCCGGTGTGAATTATGCTTACGGATGTCAGTGGTTCCAAGAAAAATCCTCCGTAACCCCAAAGCAACCATCTTCGATCCGTATTAACGAATCGGCTCATAAATGTCAGCGACCGGTTTGGTGTGGCCTTCGGGAATTCTCCAATGCGTTGTACGGTAGTAGTCCGGCGGCGGATACAAGCAGCAGCAGAAACAAATACTGCGTGGAAATGCCAACCCACGTACCGGGAATTCAGTAACGGAATGCTTCTTTTTGATGAGGAGTAAATAGTCATTTCATTGGAATTCCTTGATGCCATCTTGTAGAATTTGCTGGCCTCGTAAGGAAATTATGTCATGATGCTGAATATTTGGAAAATTGGTATGGATGGAAAGCTTAAAGACACTATCAGTGATTGAACATATTGAAAATTTTGCAGGAATAGCTTCAAAGTGAAGGTAAGTCTGTAGAATTTCAGAAGTTACCTTTTTAGCTGTAGAATTGACAGTAAAGGGCAGAAAAAAGGCACAGTGTTCAAGTAGATTTCCCATTCAATTACGTGTTGTAGTAAGTGTCCGAACGGACAGTAATGCCTTACAATTCGATTCTGTCCTTATTAGGGTGCTTATGGCGTATAATTTGCAGGGTATGTAGGATACCTACTTGTTACATACTCTAAAAAATTCTGATTTTTGATGATTTTTTTCGGTTTATGATTTAGCCAAATCCCTGATAGTGTCTTTAAAGTTAACTAGCTTACTTATAATAAAATTCAAGTTGAAAATTGTCCACATTTGTGAGTATTTTGCCTTTTAATTTCCCGCCAATAGCTTACTCGAAAACGATTCCGACAAATCCACATCGCAGGCAAATGTGAGTCTCAAAGTGGATGACCATCCATAATTTACGTCGTGTGACCATCATATCGCCGTGTTGCCACTTCAATAATAATTAAACACAACGAAATGAAAACAAAAATATGGCATTCTGTAACTTTTTTTCTAATTTTATTATACTTTTAATTACCACATCAATATACAGTGTCAGCAATAACAATTCGAGTTCAACACGATGTTTTGGTGATCAATTTGACCGTCACGAGGAGAGCAAAATTGGGCGTTTTGATCATGAAGCCGTGGCGAAAAAATCCCCCGTTTTCTTAGTATTATGTCAAAAAAGAAAATTAAAATGCCTCTTGTGTAATTTTGACGTCAAATGATATTTTTTCGGGAAGTCGTGAGGTACTGTCCATATATTTTATGAGATGTAAGTCAAACTGAGCTGACAAAAATCTTGACATATTTCCTTTAATAAAGCGTATCATTTTTATGGCTTTACTGTATTTGCGAAAACGAAAAAGAACGCCCATTGGATTACACGCTTTATTCCGTCATGCAGGCATAACGTAACGATAACGGAATAAGCGTGAATCTATGGGGCGTTCTCTTTCGTTTCGTTTGCCAAAATACAGTAAGCCTCATTTAGTGGGGCTTCGGCTCTTGCAGTGTGAACATCAACTGAAAACTGGAGACTTGGATATGGTTGGGGAGGGGCGTAAGTGCTTGGAGATAGGTTCTTGTCTTCTTAAGCTGTGGATGCTTCTGTACTGTACAAAAATTTATCGGTAGCCAAACACATTCTCTGAAGATCCCAGATGAAACAATCAATGGATTATTCTCTATATTCAACAGCTCTTCTAAATACTAAATAACTTGCTTGTCCCCTAGTTGCAGTAGATAGAGCAATATTGTTTACTTTATACAGGCATCGCACAACCCCATTTAGTACAAGTCAATAACATAAAAATAGTTTCAACGTGACATCTCCCCACTGGTTCAATTCGTTGCGAGCTCTTCCAGGTTGTATGTAACCCCTGGATGAACATCGACATACAAAATTAGTTACAACAATAAAAACGTCTTCCATTGGTTCCATTTCCATCATACTTAAGATAACAACCAAAAAGCCGGGAGTTTGAAGCAGCTACTTAAAAAACAAGTTTGGAAAAAACAGCTGGTTCTCACAATATGAGCACAGTCCTGAAGGAAAACTTGTTGTCGTCATTGCAGGACGTCACTGGAATCTTCATTAATTTTTTGAACGGAAAAGTATGCAAAATGTGATACTAATATTTAAAAAAAAAGTCAAAAGTAATCTGTAGCAAGCCTGCAAATTATGGATGTACTGTTTGCAGTATTACAGTAGAGCATGTTAGCGTTTTTGTTTAAATAAAAAACCCCAAAAATGTTTTTTTTTAAAAACGAACTACAACATGGTTCTTTAGCGAGATCATGACAAAACGCCAACTTTTGGAGTTTGTACAAGGACCACCCAACATTGAGATAGGACTTAGATGTTTATGTATAATATGGAATACTGGAATTTGCTAAAGTATTTGCAAAGTAGGACACCATCCATTTGGTGAAAATGTTGAAGTGGTTATGGAATCGATAACAAATCAAAAACATTGGGTTGAAACCCGTCTTTGTGTGCTTTACTCGGCTTTCTTAATAAAGCATTTGACAAGCTCCACTTAAACTTCAGTCGCGTCAGCCAAACCTCTAGATCTTTTTATATGGCTTACTGGTTGTAAATAAATTTGGCTTTAATTTTTTCAACATGACAAAAAAAATTGTTTGTAGAATTTGGTTAAAATCCCCAAATTTATACGCACGGGTAAGCATTAGAGGTTAAAGATCCTCCCTCTTAAACTTTTCAAATATTTTTTTTTCAGAATCAAACGCCATTTGTACTTAACTACAAGAGGACAACATCGAAGAAAATGACATCTATGTGCTGCAGCTGTATTTCCTGTAGATTTAAATTTTCCAAATATTTACAGTTTTATATAAGTATTAAAAATATCCGAAATTTGTGCAGCTTATTTTGGGCAGAAATGTTATTTTTAATGTATATTGTATAGATGTAAATCGTCGAGTGAATGCAATTTACGTCATACTAACTGAACATTTTGGGCGAAATTGGGATTTTTTTTTTTCTATATCATGAAAATATAGGTCAATATGCATAACTTGAAATATATTTCAATTGAGCCTCAATTTATTGCAAGTTAATAAGCTTAATTATAGGTGTAATTACAACTTTGTTGCACTCAAAACTTTAAAATACTGTCCGTCACCAAAGTTGTAACTGGTAGTTAGGACTTCATTGCATCACCACCACGAAACGTAGTAGTGTAGATGACGCCGTTTTATTTTAAGCAAGTTAACGGCTTCTGTAAGAATAAAGAAATCTTCCAAATATTTTTTGTATAAAGGCCATTTTTTGTTTTTCATTTTGTAAAAAAATTGATGTCAATCTGGCAAAAATAATCTTAAGCCACAGTCGCCATTTTTTTCCAAAATCTAATTAATGCTACTTTCGTCCCCATTCTAGTCTTGCTCATATCCCGTTAACGGACAATAAAACTTGTTAAGTTTACTTAAAACTTTATTTTTTGTTATTTCGGCCGCTATATAAATGTCGGGATTCCCGAACATAAAAAAAAACTGTATTAGTCTCATCAGCTTTACCACTTGCGAAGACTCTTCTACAACAATTTCCAATACAGTAATAATAATATAATAGTTAATATGATTAAAATAAATCGGACTAAAATTTGAAGGGAGGGTGTTTTGTTTTGCATCTTGGAGAAAAATGACTGATAGTGGCTTTGATAACAAAAAAAAGACATAGTAAACACATTTTGCGTGCACTCACCATTACTCTCAGTATTTTTTGGATTAAATGGAAAATTCAAGTCAAAATTTATAAATTAGCTCATCCCCGGGCCTTTTTAGGCTTATCTGATAGCTTACCCACATTGGCTGCAATGATTACAAAAAAATTTCAACAAATCTTAAGTTTTGAATTATGATCAATTGGTAGGTAGGGAGAATTTCTATTTTAAGATTAATATAATAGTAATAATTTATTGATGGATAATATCCTTTCCAATTATAAACGAAATTAGACAGGCCAAATTTGAAAAATAACTGCATGGTTGTGGAACTAACGTGTAGTATATGAGGCCCATTACACTTCAGCCGTCTTGAATAGCATCGGCTGGCACTGTTTATGCGGTAGTTTAATAACATTAAATGTTAATTGTGGCAAATCTTAACTTTAATTCTTGTTTAAAAGGAGATTCGTGATCCAAACTAATTTAACCCCTAACTCCCCAAAACGGCCATGAAAGACGAATACTAACAAATTAACTCACGATATAGTTGTTGATATCTGCATATAAACTTATTAGATAAAGCCTTTAGAAAAACCTTGAATGTACCGTTGAAGCTAATATAGTATATTTTTTTGAAGAGCGCCCAATTTTCAAATTGTTGAGATACTGCACAGTTGGTGTTGGTATAATTGTCTAATAAACCATACCTTTGACAGTAAGTTTAAAGTGTGCATGACGTCATAAAAGAAGGGATTTGGTAATAGATTCGGGAATCTCGAGCCTAAGTCAACGGCAGATCTTGAAACGCGAAATTCTGCCTGTCCATTATGACACGGGGCAATCTCGCGACCAACTCTCACGGAGTGGACGTTTCCGCACGTCGATGAACCCAATAACAGAAATTGCTTTATTGTGACACATACAAGAAGATCGAGCTTAACTATTCGCAGGTATAGTTTACTGGGCCCCCCCAATTACCAATGCAACTGTGACGAAAGCTCAAATATTGAAAATAAAAAAAATAAAAAAAATAAAAAAAATGCCATTATTGCTTTTAAACTATAGACCGCGCCATTCCGACGGAGCTTTTTTTTTATGTAGGCTTACACAAGAGTACATATATGGAAAGGCTCTTTTCAAGGTGGGGAATGTTGTAATGTAATATGATGTATTATTACTAGTCAAAAAATTAGTTTGTTCAAAAATTGATGGTATTCCACATTTCTCATAAAGTAACTAGCAATTTCAAAGATTAAAATGCAATTTCAAAGATTAAAATGCAAATTCAAAATAAATACAAAATCCTCATGTCAACACAAAGGAAAAATGTCTTTTTGGTGGGACTAAATTATACTTAGACCAGGTCTAAGCTTTAGCAAACCAGTCCTACTCTTTTGTGCATATGGACCTTGTGTTTGTACATTGATTTTAGCCAGTGGTAATGATTCTCACGCAGATGAATATTGTTATTATTTCGACTTGTACGTTCATAAAACATATCTTTTTAATATGTGCGTTTGGATTGGTAAAAGCAGTTTTTAAATATTTATTTTTGGTGTGTGCGGCTATCGAATAGCCGAATCAGTATTTCAAATGTGCCACTGCACAGCGGGACGTTTGTCTGATTCTGATCTTGCCACGTCAAGATGGTTTTCTTATATTATTTTTATTAACCCTACTCAGCATTATCTTGTCAATCAAAGTAAAACATTTAAAACACTTTTACATCTCAGAAAAAAATATTTTGAAACAATTTTTCCACTGTACAAAAAAGATAATTTTCTGAAATATTGACGGGACAAGTCAATATCTTGTGTCGCCTTGAGCGCAGAATGTCTCGCAGCCACAATTTTAATGAGACTTTTTAAAATATTACTAACTGGGCGAGTTTTACCTTGTGTGTTTGTCTGGATACTTTTCTTCCACACATTGCTCTAGATTTCCATAAATTAACTTGTATATTCTGATGCTACTACAACAGAGACACCATCGGCCCATTTATGCACAAATAGTGCGCACTCACAACGACCCCTCTCTTTCAAAACTCATCAACTATTTTGCCTCAGGGTTGTACGCTTTTATATACATGAGCCCTCACCTGAAATGATAAGATAAATAAGCTTAAGATGGGTAAACGATGATTTTATAATTAAGGTCGACGGCGACATTCCCCCGACGCGACACTTAATCACTCAGCAGACGACGGAAATGGGTTTTAACACAAGCAAACACGACGCCGTATGCATGTTTTCCACGCCGCGCACCCATGTTTGACCGGTTGTGAATCTTTCGTGCTCTTTTAATATATAATGAGCCGAGTCTATGACATTAATGTATGTACACATTGTTGATTTTAAAGTTATGGAAAAACTTAAAAGTTAGCCACAAATTACCTGGATATCATTAAACCGACGTATTACGCCCCCCTCTCTGTTTTTAACTATGTTCATTTTGCCAGTGTAAAATGTTATCTCTATTCCTTCATGCCCTTTAGACTATCATTTGAGAGCAATTTCAGGCAAAATTTCGTATGTTGTGAAAAAGGTGCCAGTGCCGCTCTCTAAGACGACAAAATCAAAGTTTAGACTTAAAAATTTAAATCAAATAGATGAAAGATAATCGAATAGATTAAACCACTTTAACCTATTCAATTGCAGATTTGTCCCCCCTTTAATCTAGAAATTTAGAGAGTACACTAGTCTGTTACAGACGAGTTTTGTTACCAAAATGCAGTCAACACTGCCCCTTTGTGACCTTTATCTAAATTGGTCATACCTTACAAAATGAACTTGCTCCAAATAGTTAGGGCTTCAATAAGCAATAAGGGACTCTTTTGGATTCTATTTTTATTTGCCTACATTAGTGAGGTTTCAGTACTTTGGGGGAATCGGCATACATAATTACTATTGTTATTCTCAATTTTGCTCTTCTCCAATTTTAGTTCGTGGCGTTCAATCTCAAGTATTCATTTATCAATAAATGTTGTTACATAGTTGGAAATAATATTATATGCATAAGTTTTACCATGGGTTTGATACGAGTAGTTCTATTCCTTTGTTTTAATTATAGTACGGGTTTTGAAGGAAATACTTCTAAATTTGTAAAGACTATCACAAAGAGTGATAATATTCACATCAAAAGAGTGAAATTTCAATGCGGTAATTCCTATGGTGATCACGCTGGTAATCCTCATCTGTAATGCATCCATCCGTAGGCAATCGGCATTGATTAAGCATGGCACTCTTTGGACGATTTTTCACTATTTACATCGTGAATTTCACTCTTTTGGAGTAAATTAAACGAATTCATTCTTTTGATAGAGTGAAAGTTCTCGAACTTTTACATTAGGAAGATGAAACTAATTGTATATTAAAAACGAGTATGATGCAATTTTGTTGTGTTATATATAGAATTCTATGTTATGTCCAATGGGACAATTTGATGTAATATATGGGGAAAAAAACCAAAAATAATTTGACCATACTTTATACGCCCATGTTAAAAAACGGACGTACTACTTTTCCCGGGGTAGGGTTATACTGGTCGTTCAAAGTTCGGGGTGGATGTGAGTCGAGCGAGTCGATCTTCTCGAATATTTTGGTCTTTCTCCTATTAGCCCGTTATCAGGATATTTATAGGGGGGAGGTACGAATGTTTCCAAAAACAGGATAATTTTCACAAAACATTGCAAAAAAAAAAGGGGGGGGGGGCGACTTTGGCAAAACAAAACGTATATTTTTACCGAAATGTTAACTTTTTTAATCGCCAAAATAATTACCTACAAAACCCATTTTTGGCTCGCACCTCATAGTACAATATGGGTGGTATTCGAACTCTTTTTAGGGGGCTTTGGGAGGGCTTTTTTGGAATTGGAGTGGAGTGCCGCTCCCACCGCCCCTTCCTTTGTTACGGCCTGTTTCTATTAAAACTCTTTTACACTTCATGTGGAGGTCTTTTTTTGAAATTTAACTACATAGTTTAAATTTCATAACTGTTGTGAAGTTCTTGTTGTCATCCCCTTCCCCACCCCCTTCCATCATAGAGGCAAACAAAAACAAAACAGCACTAAAACCAAAAAATGGTATTAAAAAATCCACTGTTTGTCATGAATTTGCTGAAATGAGTCTGACTATAGGATGAAGTTCGGAGAAAATTTGAGACTTCCTTTGATTTATGAGGTCATTGTAACTTATTAAAAAGGAGGTATGTTGGTATTTATGTGGTTATCAATAGAACAGGAGAAATCATAGCTTGCATGGTATGAAGCTTTACACCAGTTTGGATGTGACGTGGGTTAAAAAGTGTAATTGGGTTGCACCTCCACCGTGGTACAACAATACGTTGGTTAGAGGGTCAAGCAATATGCCCACAGTAGTTATATTAAGGAGGCGACATTTTTGGGGGGGGGGGGTCGAAATATCGAGGTTAAGTGAAACAAATGGCTATATGCGTTTTTAACAAAATGGAGGGTTTATGACATCAAAAAGACCAAGTACAAGACCAGGAACATGAGTGTGCCAACTGTTTACGGTTTGAGTATAAACAAAATTTATAGAGGGCTATCTGCATATAGAAATACAGGTAAAAATCGTTAATGCATATTTTTTTTCAAAAGGGCTTAAAAGCAAATATTATAGCTCTTTTTACACTAAACCCTATATAAACAAGGTAAACCAGCGTTAAATAAACATGAAAGTTTACATTTTGCACCATCCTTTATAATAGACTAATAAATAAATTTGTGTTAATACAGGTACATGCAAAAATCATAGTAATAGTAATTGTGTGCGGTTACTTACTACTATACTGTGTTCAGTATAAGATGAAACATGGACTTTTGATAAAGTACATTGACTGATCACACAAAAGATGAATAGGTCATAATGCAATTGGGGTGAAATACTATAGTAGCATAGGGTATTTTGTAACAAAGTAGAGAGCCTTTCCTCTGACAAATTTGTGTAGAATATAAGTGACAAAAGAATGGGGTCAGTGCCAATCTTACACTGGAAGGGTCTAGATTCCATGCTGTCCGTGGACTAGCTCTCATTTAGGGGCTACTCAAAATCAATATTTGTCCCACAAGCCTTTAAGTGTGGTACGGTGGTACAAGTCATGATAACAATTGATAAGCTTTTGCTATTTTGGAATAATGGAATAAGTCCAATGGACTTGGACAATGCCATAATTATAAATGTGAGGGAATCACTGATCTCTATAGATGGATTGGAAACCTGGTCTTCGTAATTGAGGCACTGCGCCATATTGGTATCCAAAAGGAGTCCAAGCAGGTGGTTGAGAGGCGGTCAATTTACACAAATGTGTTCCCATTGAAATGGGGATAAGCGACAGATTATTTACACCTCATGAATATCATGGAAACATAATCATGCTATTTCATTGGCTGATTCCGATTACGCGAGCTATTTCCCAGGAAATAGATTGAAAGTGTTTCCCTACAACACCTCCCCCAGAGTCACGTGAGGTGTAATAAAACAAATATACATGATTTATATCGGGAAATAGGGCATACTATTTCCCTTGGTACTGCCTACGGGCATATCACCCCTCACCTTCGGGTTCGGGTGATAGGTCCGTAGTCAGCCAGTACTCGGAAATCGGTGGCCTATTCCCTCTAACCAGTATTATTTGTATTAGACCGTATTCAATAGCCAGCCATGTTGTTGGACAGTTGTTAGATAGACCATTCCAGTATACACTACATTCACCTGTCAAGGATCCCTGTGCAATCGCTAACCATGGATCGATTGACAGTTAAACATTTTTAAAACAAACTTGTTAACACTAAAAGTGCTAAGTGTTTTCACTCACGTTTGGGCCCAAGGGGGGTTTCCATGGAACCCCCCCTACGAAACCACTTTACCGAGAATTTCAAATGAAACTCATACCACTATTGAGGGGGTATAAGACAGGCCCAAAGGTGCAATAATAAATGAGTTCCGGTTATCGTTGGAAATTAGGGGCAAATAATTGTTTTCGAATGCGGAAAAAAATCGCTCCAAAGTAAACAGGGTGTTCGAGACCCTGCCTCCACAGCATACACATTGCCAAATCATTTTGATGTTATATTGCTCTAGAAGGACCAATGTACATATATTTACACACAAACATTACCATTTTGTACATTCTTGATTTTGTGGGCGACTTTATGCCATAGGTTTGTCGCGCAGTCGCTCGATGATGGAATCGCTTCTTTTCAGCACATAAAAGGTTAATTATTTTTCTGATTGGTCATAATTTGTTTCATGATAGAATACATAAGCCGAAAAAATATTTCTGGCAACAGGGTTTGCTCATTTTATTTTTTAAAATACACTCCCGTTGGTGCCTGGGGGGGTCCTAGGGACCCAAGATATTATCTCATTAAGGGACTAGGAATTTTTAGTAATTTTTTATTTTTTTCAGTTTTTTTCAGTTTATACACAATTACAAAAAAATTAGAGTTCGAAAATATTTTTCAGAATGAGAAAATCGCCGAAAACAAAATATTCGGGTACTATGGAAAACCCCCCCCCTTAGGCACTAAGTTTAATGTATGTTAGTCCTGGAATGTATGCATCTTGTCCACCAAAATGCTATCTGGTGGCTGACCGTCATATTGAATACGACCTATAGACCAGTTACATCCTACGTCACTTTTTTGGTGACTGCCAATCCATGCTGCCAATCGTTATGGCCCATAGTATTAAAACTCAAACAGATACAATTGCCAGGCTGTAACAGTCGGCCGACCTAGTTCAGAACAGGCCCTAACATGTTTACAAACATTGTGTTAATGTCTATATTACACATCCAAGCCAATTAGTGACGCTTAATGTATTTGAAGTTTCGCGCGTATGGGAGGTATGCTCTAAAACGGGCACCCGGTATACTTCTGTTAAACAGGTGTCTCTGGAATGCAATTGTGTTCGGTAGACCAAGATTTCCGCTGGTTGCTTTCATTCATCTAGTATACAATTACTGTTGAGTCGCCAATCCTTGTATAGAGATCAGGGGATGGAATTCTAAGCCTCCGGTGATCAAGGAGGGCATGGTTTTGGGGTGTAATAATTATCAGAGGCCTGTGTTGATATTAGAGGGTATCGGTGCGCTGGCTACAGAGCGCCATAGCTTTGTAGCCATGGCGCGTATGTTCAAGGGTATTATGTTGATAGAGTACTTTTGCAGGGAAGTTTCTGGAGTTTGAGTTAGCAAAGGTAATTTAACAGCAGCATGATTGATGTGAACCTAAATATTGTTTCTTAATTTCTCATTATATTTAGATTCTTTTGACAAGTTTAAGAATTATTTTTTTTAATTCACTGGGACCGAGACTGCCATAGTAATGCATGTAGCAGTTTCACAATTACCGTTTGAATCCCCAATGCCCAAATCTTGCAGATCGTGTCCTACCCTCCCGGTACAGAACCACATGTATAGTCTCACACTTGATCGATTACGCTTGTGCAACAGATACAGAATGCTGCTGCTTTGCCGTATTGTAGTTATAAGCGGTACGAGATGAATATTTGGTGTCACGTGTCAGGTACCAGGTCACGCGTCACGTGTCAGGTATCATATATTGTCTTCTTGCGGGGCGACCGATATAATATTTAAATCCGACTATTAAAGTCAAGGTCTTTACATGACCCTCCTGTGCCCAATAGTGCTATTATTTTTTTTCCAAAGACACCGTGTATTATTTCTACAGCAGTACAAATTTACCTTTTCCCTACTGATTCAAAAACCGACATACGATGAAGATAATCGGTTGTTTTTCCAATGTAGGGATCCGTACGTCATTTTTACCTGAATGGGTCCCCCTAAGCAAAATAAAAAGCAATATGCGTGACGTCATCAAAATCTTTATTTTTCCAAAAATTGGCTGTTATTCCCATAATAAAATTCCTTTTTAAGATTCAACATCTGTATATTGTTTCTTTAATATTAATATTCAATTGTCCCGGCATGAATGTGAAAAGTGGGTCCATACGTCTACAAACTGAAAACATAGTCACCGGCTAAATACCCTTCCGTGGACTGAATGAGCAGACGGATCCCCGTTTTTAGTTTCAGCAGGCTTAGATGCACTTATGCGAGGCGGGGCTGCGGGGTTATCGTACTAACCATACGCATTATTTTCCCATTAATGAACTCTTTGTGTGGTCCTCCTATACGTCAAGGCGATATGGAATCTCGCCGTACGCATTGATTTTCCCACCTACTCTCCAAATTTAAAAGCAGGTGAAAAAATTCAGCGATTTCTCTCTTTTTGGAGTCTTAACCAACACATGCAACTATTATTGAGTGGTTTACACTCTTCGAGTGAAGTAAAGATCTCGTTTTTCACACATTCACCCTTTTTTACATTTAGAGAGTATATCTTGCGTGTACTCCTGCTGTGTTAGTACGTCAATTGTGTAGTACATATCTCTCAATTTTAAAGATAAAAAATAGACTATAAACTGAAAACCTTCATAGGGATTTGAACCACTATCCTACCGATATGGATATCTCTTTATTCTCTGTGAAACCATTCTTTATTCTATGTGAACCAATCTTGTATAAAGCTTTGAGAGTTGCGA
Source organism: Ophioderma brevispina (assembly GCA_023653785.1). Classification (NCBI taxonomy): domain Eukaryota; kingdom Metazoa; phylum Echinodermata; class Ophiuroidea; order Amphilepidida; family Ophiodermatidae; genus Ophioderma; species Ophioderma brevispina. Next base: position 65,684 of record JAMKCH010009759.1, on the reverse strand, counting down.
GGCACTAATTCCATATTCCCTGAAAGAGTCAAAATACTTAAATTTTAAAAGTGAAAAACATCTGTAGAATTCGTTTATGTTATCTTTTCCAACTGCAACATTGACAGAAAAGGAAGAAAACAATAGTCAAGATCTGAATTGCCATCTCTTTTACCTGTGGTGTAAGGGTCTATGGACACTAATGACTAAAATACCGCGAATTTTGTCCTTAATTAGGTCTTTTGGTCTTTCATTTGCAGGTGTTAAGATATTTAGTTACGACAGGATCAGCCGCGTAACATAATTATCTTTCTTTCTTGGCGTTATTCTTTTTTCTGTTTTCCTCTTTTTCATTCACAAGTTGCTTCTTCATCATCCCACATGCTTCATAGAATTTCAACCATTATCATGCTTTGAGGTGTGGCGATACGCTATAATATTGGCTCCTACGCATGATAATGATAAAATTGATGTTTGTGCCCAATATTTATTGGTGTCCGCTATGAAAGTTTAAAAATATTGAGGGCTCGACTGCGTCTCTCCTAATATTTTTGCATCTTAGCTCGGCCACTAAATTGGGCTGATCAATCCCAATTTTATTACACTTGTATCAAAGCAATCGGGGGTGACTGGCTAGCATATTTTCACAATGGTTCCCCCATCTTACCTTTGCCCGGTCCCCAGGGTTTCGAATATGTAATTTATTGGGCAAAAATACTGTATACTGTCATATAGAAGCCCATTGATGCAAAGAGGATATTACAATTGATATCCGTCATGCGCTGTATGACGTTGTGCAGTAGCGCTGACTGAATAAATGGCATACCAATCATTTGCTCAATGGGACTTCTATATGAACGTCTACGCAAAAATACCTTTTACTAAAATTCACTTATTTCAACTAAAATGTTTCATAGAAACCACTGACCCATGCCTCATATAGGGTTTCAGGAATAAGATCAAACTTTCCCGGTCTGCCAAAAATTTTAAAAAGTATTAAAAAATCGCTGTCCGTACCAAATTACATAGCAAGGTGACGTCATTATATCTCGCGCATGCATTGTAGGGTCTATGGGTTGTCCATATTTGTGGGGTCAAAGGTCATTAAGGGTCACTTCTATCAAAAACCAACAATATTAAAAATATTCATTTTTTTAAATTTCAAAATATAACATAACATAACCTTCAGGTATGCATATTGTAACCAATGTATGCAACTTATTTTTGTTTTGGGTCCAAGTCATTTACATGACTAAGCTAGTAGAATTTTTTCTTATTGTCAAAGGAAATATGCATTTTCCCGAGGGTACGCAGGGTCTTTTTTTTATATCGGGGTTCAAAGTCACTAAGGGGTCAAAGGGTCCAATTTTTCAAAAAAATGCTAAAACAAGACGCTACTAATTGGCTATATCTCACCCTATAGAAGACAGATAATCAAAGCCCGTTATTGCTAGCAGTGATGTACATTAATGGTAAAGGTGTTGATAGGACTGCAAACAACGAGCAACGGCGAAATTAAAAAAACCAACGTCATCAACTTCCATTTCTAGTCTTTTTCAAGACTTACGGTATGAGGGCGCTCTTACGCATCTCGAACGGTTAACACAACAGACTTGACTAAAGACTAGCCTGGTCACGAATAGTGAAATTAACACTGTTTTGCAGCGAGGTTAATCCAATATAACCTCGACGATTTTGACATTAAATCTTAAATACATTCTATGATATTACTAAGATCTTTTGAACGATGGTTTAGAGTTGTTTTGTAATGTCACTGAGACAGAGACTGCCATAGAAATGCACGTAACAGTTCCCCAACTTACCGTTTGGAAATCCCATGTGCCCAAATCTAGCAGTAATGTCCTACCCCCCCTGAATGATAGGGTAGGTATATGATAGTCTCGCCCCAAGTTTTGGGGTCAAAGGTTTTGAAGGGAATTTCAGCTCGAGTCAAAATAGCTTCAAACTCATCTACAATATGCAAAGTAGTACATTGATCGAACTTCAACCGATGCTTGTCAAAAATTTTAGTCGAGGTCCATTAAGGGGTCTTTAAGTCATTCAGGATCAATTCGATATTTTCCAAATGCTTCTAGTTAGCTGAATTTGGCAAAAATCATCTTTGTGATATTCTAACCATCTTAAAATGTTTTCTGGATCATGAAAGTCGTTAAGGTGGTCAGTAAGGGGGAGGGTCACTTCAGTTCTCAATCATCGAAATACGGTCAAAATATCTACAATATGTAAGGTAGACGTTGATCAAACTTGCACCGATGCATTTAAAAATAACCACACAATTCAGCGAGGTCATTAAGGGGTCATTCGAGGTCATTAGGGATCAATTCTAACTTTCAAAATAATATATATAATAGGCAAGGGGGCAGAGATTTATATAGGCGCCTTAATGGCTATTGGCCTCTAAGCGCTTTCACAAATGGCCGCATGATCACTGGTGGCCCAACATACCAAGACCTTTGCAATCATTTCAAGGGTGGCAGCAGATCGGGATCAGCGCTTTCCCTTATCAGGCAAACATACATCGAGATAAAACGTCATCGCATCCTGTACAGCTTCCTAAATATCGCATGTGTAAATCGGGACAAATAAGCTGTTAGTTTCTTGTCCAGAAGGATTACAAGACAGCTGAATCTCACAGGAGCTCGAACTCACGCCTATACGCATGGAGAGCTACACTGGAGTCAGCGCTTACCTGAGAGCTATCTTGTCAGGGATCAAAATGCTCCTATTGAGCTGAAATTTGGGGCAAAATCTGACATTCTAAAGATCATTGAAGGTCGTTTTAATTGTCATTAAGGGTTCACAATCCTGTTTGAATGTGGAAAATCTTCAAAAATTCATTATGTACTATTTGCAAGGTCGCATGGTCACGTGACTCTGCCTTTCCCTTTCCCTAAATTCCATTTTGCCACTTTCAAAATTCCGGTGGGCGGACCCCTACCTTGTTATTAGGGAGAAATTTCCCCTAATCTAACAAGAAAAAATAACGCTACCGTCCCTTTTTGCGATGATCGTCAGGTAAAATGATGTTGCATGATTACTACGAATTTTACAATTGAACTCCAGGGTCACATTTAAATAATTGAACTCCAGGGTCCCCTTCATAATTGAAATTCAGGGTCACATTCATAACTGATCCAAGGGTCCGAGGTAAACGACAAAGCCTCAATTTAAATGGCCAAAGCATCTCTTCACATCCTCGTAACTATCTCTGTGTCTTGCCACGAGCGCAGAATCTAGTTATACTTGTACATGATATTTTTTATGATTTATTCTCTCACTGATAGGCATTTAAATTACATACTTTTTGTTTTAAAAAAAAACATTAGTCATAGAGTATGGTCCAAGTTATATGGCCTGACCGTAAAGTGAAGTATAATACACAACATATTCAATCCTTTTTCACACTGGGCAGTCTGGGCGGCTAAAGCTGAACGCATATAAACGATGTACAAACACTGCGTATTTACCGAAACGCAACAATCACAACCGGAGACACCGGAACTGTGTAATATGACTATACATTTTACACTTTATGCGGTGTTGAAAAAAAAAAGTTATAGGTTTCAAAAAATTTCCATTAATGATTGCTCGGCCGATCATCGATTGCGGCCGAGGATTACTATAAAGGGTCTCTGTTGAATCCCTTCTTGTGCGGGTGAATGGATAAACATTAATATCGGATGGTGTAAGACGTTTGCTTCCATATATCTAGGCTTTATCGTCTTTCTCCATGGTCGACACAATCAAATCTGCTGCTTGACCCATGACCCCCTTTTTGGTGCTGCTGTCCTACATATTACATTCCCCAATGACCCCGTTTAAAATCTTCAGATTCTCAATGACTCCCATTTTCTCTAACCTAACCCACTTTTTCGAGCTCTTTTCCCTAATCTTGAAAACAACCTTGCTGCTGCATGGAGGTCCTTGAGGGAGATGACTGACAAAAAGCTAACCTACCTTAAGAACCAAAGGTGAACCAGCTAGGGTTTTCAACACTTTCTCTCTAAACTTGGAACCGGTGTGAATGTGAAAGCAGATATAGTCCGGTGGGAGCCAAGTCCGGGCTCCATAGACGTACCGGAAAAAGCGTGAAATAATGTTGCTTGAAGAGTCAAATGAATTGAGTGCTCTATTCTTGACCGTTGTAGCCGGACTATGGGTACGCCAGACCATAGTTACTTCTACACCGCGTCAGAATAACACCCACCTTGATGAACCTTTCTTCAATCAGAAAGTAGCAGACACCTCCCATCAAGACTGAACTGTTTGTTAAAGTGAAACGGAGCGAGAGTGTAGTTACCAGTTTTAACACAAGTAAACTACAAGTAAACTACGGACAAAATATCGCGGCCGGGGGGCGGGGGCCCGTGATTTAAAGGGGGGTATTACGTGTATGCCTCCAAGACGTACCTAATAGCGTATTTTTACTGGCACGAAAAACAGACTTATGCTTTTGTGATTTGTTACAAGGCATTCAAAAATCACCACCCAAACCCGCAATTTAAAACTGAAAAGCATACCCTAATTTTTTTTATTTTGATGATTTTGAAACCCCAAACAATGTACGCGAGTACATTGCCTCATCTCAAAAACTACCCTGCGTTTTTGTACGCGAGCATGGTATCCGCGAGGAAACCGTGCCCCCTCCCACGGGCGAGACATCGGGCCATGAGTCCCATCTTATGCTATTATCTTCCTCTCAGTCATTCCCTCTCAGTCCTTCCCTCATCTTCCCCTTTTCTGTCCTCTCTAAACGTCCAGCTCTCTCTGTTCCCATTTCCGATAGCTTCGAGCTTCATGTGTCTGCTTGAAGCTAAATGCCCATATATAACCGCTCATCAGGATGCCGCTACGTCGCCTGTCAAGGTGTAGGGAAATTAAGAGGTGGACCTGGGTGAATGGATAACGTCTTTCTATGAAAGCGGTTTACTTGACCTCAATGATGATGGATCAGAGTTCCGAAGGTTGTCTTCGCAGATGTCTTTAACATCTACATTAAGGAACATGATATCGACAGATAGTGGAGATCGGTGATGGTTTGGGGTTGTATTACAGGGAATGGGCTCACAAGGTCGTACACTGTGCTCATAAAAGTTTTTTTCAGACCCAATCTTAAAACTATTTGTTGAATGCCTCCGTAATCAATTAGTCAGTCAGTTGGATCGAATGTATTAATACGAATATAAAAAAGCGTCCCTAAGCCATGGTCGCCGCCATTAGACATTAAAGCTACAGCTAGCTACCAGACATTATACCTACAAATGAATAGGACATCTTTTTTTGAATTATGAAATATGTTCCCGGACAAATTTATTTGCACAATGTAGAAGTCTTAAAATTGCTGTATGTAATGAGAACATAATATAGAAAAATATTAAAGCCGACGGAAATAAACATCGACGGAAAGTCATGTTGTGAATGTTTGTACTTAAAAGTAGGGAGATCTTGGAGAGTTAAAATGCGGTGAGTTGTCACTTCAAAAAGCAAAACGCATTGAAGAATTACATTTAGCAAACGCTGTGATTGTAGCGTGTTGTTAGTGATTAGTGGAAATGTTTTGTACTTGAAGCGGGGAGTCTTTTTGAGAGTTAAAAATGGTGGTTGTTACCTTCAGAGTATTAGAAGAGTTATGTTAAGAAAAGAGGTGATGTGGTGGTTGTATGACTGGTGTTATGTTTACACTTTGAATTAGGGCAGGTTTATTCCGAGAGTTAAAATATGGCGAGTTAACAAGGGTATCATAATTTTTTGTTGGCTTCTTCCCAACATTTACTTTGTCAATAATGAAATAGTATGTTAAATCAAAATACTTTCTGTACTTGAACCCCCCCCGGTGACAACTCACCATACCATATATTACCCGCTAAACTACCCTCCCTATACCTGACAAGTACAAACCACTTTTTTATTTCCTCGTAACACACCAAACCAGAAAGTTTTCCAAACACAATCTCGTGGCAATACTCTTGAATAACTCACCACATGTAAAACTCTACAAAAAAGGCCTTCAATTGGTCGGGTTTTCCAACATTCCAATACATCAACATAAGACGCCACATCCCAAATTTTGCCAAAATAACAATGCCAATAATGAGCAACTCACATATTTGCCTTCTGCTTAATGACTACCCCACCTGAAAGTACAAAACTTCTCAATCGCCAATTTATATACAACGATTCACGTGCCAGAAACAATTACTCTTACCTCTCCCACCCCCCTGGATGTGATATCTCACCATATTTTAATGCTCCAAAATTCCTGTCTTGCCTGCAATGATGGCAGCCACCAGTGCTGAAAATGACGAATAAATTTTATTCGTATTTTTTTTTATTCCGTCTTATCAAACTGTAGAGTATGTTAATCATACATAATGAGTCCCCACTACCAGGTGAAGTGAATCCATGTATAATTTTTTTCATTTACATAACATGCCTTCGGTTAGGAGCTATCAAAGATCAGACATCTGTTGTGTGTTCTTTTCCCGTCTCCAAGCCGGCGTGAAAACGAGCCCACTTTTTTCCAGAGTTGGTTGTTCCGTGGACAAACAAAAAACTGACACAGAGGTTCTTTAGCGTATGCCTAGGCCAACGGACGTTGCCAAAACGCCGACGAGGGCTTGCACTCCGGCGGGAAGAGAATACAAACAAGCCAAGTCGTTGATTTTCTCGGGATATGCAGAGTACGGTCTGTAAAATCTCAGAAATCATCGACAGGTGATGAGTCTTTGCGGCCACGAAAATCTCCAGGACGACCACGATGACTACCAGAAGAGATTGATCGCGCCTGTAATCTGTGCCATTAGATGCCCGGAAAATGCCAAACAAAAACACGAGTCGTCTCCGTCGATGGTGGAGAAGACACTATGGAATCAAAACTTTTCCCGCCCAACTGTAAATCGGAGATGGCTTCAACATGGTAGCCGAGCAAGATGAATGACCAATGTCCACGCCTAACATTCACCACAGAATTGCTCGACTTCTCGCGGCTAGGGAGCATAGAAGATTACCAGCCGGACACGGGGACATGCGGTATTTATGGACGAGAGCCTCACATTCTGGACCGTTCAAGATGGAGACAAAGGCGTCGTCGAGTTTAAGTGGTGAGAACCTCCGAGATCACTGCATTCAGGAATCAACTCAAGGTGTGTCGGCTCAGTGATGGTATGTGGGCCGGCATTTATTATGGAGAAAAAACGTCAATGGTGGTGCCAGATGGAAACATGAACGCCTTCGTGCACCTGGACATTCTGGAAAACCACGTCTGCAAATGCAAGAAGGGTTTATGCAAACAAGTTTTCAGCGCAAGACGACAACGCCAAGGGCCGCACAGGGAGCTGCTGTAGGAAGCAATTTCTTTGAGGCAGAGGAGTGGAGCAGATACAGTGGCCTGCTTTGCTTCCCCTGATATAACCCTATCGAGCATGCCTGAGACCCATAGGCCGAGCCATCAAGACAGGTACAATCTTCTCAAACTTACATTTGAGTAGCTCAGGTATGACCACATGACGGGGGACGAGCTGCCAATTGACGTATCAGAAACAACCTTGATACAGTTGCCGCAACGTCTTGACGCACTGATTAATACCAGGGATGGCCATATCGATATTAGTCACTTGAGGACATTTACTATGAACATTTCGATGCATGATGTAAAAAAATTGAAAAAAAATAAAAAAATTAAAAAAATGGAACAAAATCCGTAAAATCTGCTGTTCAAATACCCATTTTCTTTCAGCTAAGGAAAACATTTCGTAAAAGGTTTAATGTGGTCTAAGTTTAGGTGTGTATGTTCGGAAGAGATGATTAAATCAGTAGCGTGGCGATAACACCCTAGATATCATAAATAACTCGCACGTAAGAATCATTTCATTAAAAACTCAGTCTGGTAAAAAGTATTTTATTCAGACTTTTATGAGCAACGATTGTAGAGCAACAATGGTACTCTACATAGTTTTAAAACCTGAAGGTTCGTCCATCAATAAGGAAACGAATACCGTGTCTTTCAGCCAAGACAGTTCCAGACCAGTTACCCCACAGCAAGACTAGCTGCTGACTTTTGGTTGGCAGCCTGCAACCACACCGGTTTGTCTCTAAGCCCGCCAGATGACAAGTCACACCCATTGGACATTCGGGATGATTTATGACGCGATACTGATGAAAATTAATTGAGCACATCAGCACGCTGCAGGGGGTAAATGAAAGACATCCATAAGAGTGAGACGAATGCCTTTATTAAACGGATCCAAAAGCTGGCCCAGCATGAAAGCAACCAAGTGATCCGTACCGACCGGGGGTGGGCAGCAGGGGGGGGGACAAAGTTTCCCCTTGGCTCAAAAAAATCTGGACGTTGGGCCAACATGTGCATTTTATCCCGTCTTTTTTCGGGGAATTTCAACCATTTCAGGCCAAATTTGGGCCAAAATTTAAAGTAAAAATTCGGCAATTTTCGGCGGACTTTTTGTCAAATCAGATTTATTGGAGTAAATCACCCCCGGGGGACGATTTACGAATTTTGCCCCCTTCTGGCGGGACCGACTTGGAAATTTGCCCCCTGGATCAACGCCCGGACGCCACTGGAGAAGCACGAATGAGTGATGCAGTAAGAAAAGCGTGGCAGACATAGACAATTAATAAGCGAAAACCTATTTTTTTGTTGTGGGCAGATTTTGATTTTTTTGTCCGGGAGTATTACTTTTAGATGTTTGTTGTGGTTTCAAAGTATATGAGTCAGTATGTTTAGTTTAGCATTCGTCTCACTCCCAATCAAATACACAGAAATTACGTGTCCATAGATGTCACACGGATCCCTTTAAAAAGACAAATAACAAACTTTGCACTTCTACGGTTTCAAGTACTTCTACAAATTTATCCTTTACTTGCCTATATTTGCATTGTGCTATTCAGCAAACCGCGACACGCACCGAGCATCGAAATTTTCAGGGTGAACAAACTATAATTCATTATTCTTTGCCCCTTTGGTACACTGTGCAGAGAACCAGTCATTGAGTAGTTATTAGCATATTCCCCCCATATGTCGTCAGTCCATGTATAACCTTCTTAGTCTATAGCTTCGATCGTCCTGGATTTAGGCGTATTTGACTCATCAAGCACCAATGACATCCGCCAAAGGTAAGACCAGAGTGTTTCAGTTAAGGACCGTTGTGTTGTTTGATTTTGATGGATTTCTTAATAAATACACGGTGTAATTATAAAATTACACCTGTAAATGTGTTAGCGTGATTGTAACCTTAAATAACTCGCATTGAGGGTAGGTGCTTTGTGTTCGTAGCGATGAACAATTGATTAGAAGGCCATTGTAGGAGAGGTGAACGGCAAGACAAAGGTCAAAGTCAAAGCATTAATATATACAAGATCAAAGAAACTATCCTGAAAGTATACACATTTTCGGGGTTTAACTGGAAGGCTTAGGATGTAACTTTAGGTAGAATCCTAGGGATTCTCGAATACGACTACATTGTAAGTTACTTCCTAGTACCATATCAATTTACGATAAAAATACTACTAATATTTTGGTGCCCCAAAATCTATCGTTGCACCTTTAACACAGGTGGTGATTGGTATTAGTAATCATGTTATTTCTGTGTGTAATTAAGGTTTGTTTTTTCAGGCTTTTTCGCAGACCTAGTCTATCGTTTGAGGAGCAAATAAAGGTATTTTGTTAAACTTGAGGTGTTTCACTTAACTCTCGTCTACGGGGTTACGTCACCTACCTCCTCTAGTGAACTTTCCTCCCTTTGTGCTAAAACGTAAAAGCATTCACCGGGGTATCGGTATGCCGCAAAGTCGAGGGGGAGGGCCAAATAAGAATAATTGTATATGGTGCATTTTTGAAAAAATATTCTGACTCAGTATGGTTCTAAAACCTGACGAGAGTTGTCAACTTAAATTGTTTATGTAAAAGAAGTCAATTACCATCATTTAGGGCTGAAATATCACATGGGAAATTCCATTTCCTACCTTATTTAGTGCAAAGTTGACAGTTCCAGAGGAAAAGCGTCCAAGACGTATACGGAAGAGTACGTACATACGTCATAATCTTCCACAATGCAATGCGACTTTTTTAAAGAAATACATTAGGTTTTAAACCTTTTCACCCCGGGCCAGTTTATTTTTAAAGTTATGAAGCTGTAACATTCACTACATAGAGTTTAAAGCTTAGTCAAAAAAATCTATGTGCGGATTTTGATATTTTTTCAAATAAAAGATATTAATTAATAAGAAAATTGTGTATGACGTCATCAGTGACTTTTCTTTTCAATAATTAAATTTCGACACAGGAAATCAAAATTTTTTTTTACCAACATAGGAATTTGTTTTTATCATGTTTGTTGGCATCAGTTCTGAAATTGGTAGCCTGTCTCATCTCAAAGCTGAGAATCCCGAGAGGTTTTTGTAAAATTCTTTTGTATTCTTTATACATGTGGGTGAAGTATGTACGTACTTGTACGTATAGTGAAGTACGCTACGATGCACTTGGTGGATTTTTCTCCTTTTCCTGTGAATATAACAATTTTGCCCCAGTTTTAAACAGTATCTGGGTTCAGGGATTTGTCCGCTAGATTATTGAAATCACGTTGTCTTTCTAGCTATCTTATTTTCAGAGTAAGACTACGCGAGGCCTCTCAGCAGAAAAAGAAATCAGAGGTGAGCATGTCAATTGAAAGGCTATTACACGGGCAAAAATGAAGGTGTTAAAATTAACCCCGCCGGCGTGTTTCCAGGACGACCACACCAAAGCGTGCTAAAATCACCAGTCTTGGGGTTAAACAACGGAAAAGAGGCACGTTATGTAACACAAATAGGGTTAAAGTTAAAGCACTTTAAACCACTCTTGAAATAACGCCAAAAAGGTGTGAAAATAACACCAAACGTGTTAACAGATGACACTTCTTTGGTGTGAGTCCTCCTGCACACCAACGGTGTCATCTTAACACCTAGTTTTAATTAGAACTTCGACACACTGAGGATGTAACGGTTAGGCCTCATTCTAACAACTCATCAAAACGAAAGATAGATTGCAGCAATACATGCAGACCTATCAAAAAAGCCACAGATTGGGTTGTTTTGATGAACTGTGGATTGGTCATGGGTGCAATACAAAAACTGGGGTGTTCAAATGTTAACACCAGGTCGGCGTCAAGCTGTGTGTTCGTTTCAGGTGTTGAAATTATGATTTAACACGCTCGGTGGTTGCTGAACAATTTAATTATGCATTTTTGTGATCTGCTTATGAAATGAAGCTGTTAGGGTAATGTTACAATCGAAGAAAGCATTAACAAAATCAAATATTTCTACTTGAAGTCCGGCGTTATAAAATAAATACGTGTAACAGCCAAGTTTGGTGGGGTCCCGTATTGACTCCTGTAGAGTGTTAAATTACACCAGAAGTTCAATTTGGCAGCGACAGGTTAACAAACAATTAAAAACCCGACACGCGGTGTAAAAATCACAATCAGCCTTACTATAATCTATACCAATTTCGTATAACACAAACATGGTGGGGGAAATTAAACACCAAAATGGTGATAAATCTAATACCAGTGGGCGCGGTCCACTATTGATTCCAGGAGGTGTTAAAAGTAAGTTAACGTTAGCATCCCAGGTCTTGCAGTGTGTGTGTGTGTGTTTACCATGGCCCCATTATGACTTCGTCCTGGTCCGTTATTTACATTACAATGGAGTTGATTCTTCAGCTCCAACGATTTTGGAATACAAATATTGCTTGATAACATTATAAATAGCTCAGGACTTTTCGTCACGATTTCGGATTTACCTGTTAAACCAATGATGACGTCAAAATTTGGGATTTCTTGGCCGCCACCGCCTGAACGCACTTAAAATACGGGGTCAATATGCCGCTACTAAAATAAAATTGACCTCCATTTTAGTTAAATGACTCCTTTATTGGTCATTAACCTCCAATTTAGTTGTTTTGACTTAAATGGGTGTCATTTTATTTTTAGTCGGTGCATATTTGACCCAGTATAGAATTGATGTGGTTTGTGTCAAGTCTACAAGGAGGGGCAAGAAAGCATTCAATATTTGGGTTGGTGATGACATCATTAGTGACTACTGATTTTTCAGAGAGTAATAGAAAATTCCAGGTGACTGGTGTGAATCTATTCATGGCACTGACTGAAAATCAATAGTTTCACTAATGATGTCACTGGTAGTGTATTCTTTTTTGTGGCCCTGTTTTATTGGAATGGAATGCCCCGTAAAGATTTGGACTAGGTTTATCATCTCATTTCCTGGGACCTTTAACGGGTAGATTAGAGATAATATTTAGTCCAATCTGGCCTTTTTCCCGTATATGTGATTGCGTTTGGCATGAAAGCACACAACCCCGTACCAAGTTCTGCTTTTTTAAATTAGTGTATTCATCGTATTGAAAAGTGATCACTCATTTTAGCAGAATTTATTGACCCACGAAATTAAAAGAAAATGACCTATGATAAATACCAAAGACTTTTTATTTGCCTTTTTACGGGAAAAAATGCATATTATTATAGTTTGGCTTTGGAGCGTGCCGAGTTCCCTCTATTAGTTTGGTTTTTGACCGTGTCGAGTTGGCATGGCTGTGAACTGTTTTGATCGTAAACACAGTTTCACTGCCAAACAAACAGACATAAAAAGTTCACTGCGAATGAACAAAAACATAATTTAAAATGCAAATATGGGGAAAACAACGGCAATGTGCGTGTGGGTGGGGGTAGGGTGCGTTTAGTTAGCAAGGAAAGGTGATCAGTTGCATACCCAAGCCCCTGCATGCTCTTGAAGCAGCACCATACACTGTGCCTGCTTGGGCCTAATTTAGAAGTCCATGATACGTTCAAAGACGGAGTACGCTATCATGGTCAAGTGCAACACCTATCCACCTTTATAGCTCAGCGTAATGCTGTTCAGATGCTGCCCAAAGGTCGCCGTCCATTGCATTCAATGATGGGTCTTGACCTTGTTTCCCCTACTTTGTTAAGCAAGCATTTTACACTCAAAAGTTTATTCTTATTTTAATCCTATGAGTTCCATCTATAATTTGCCCCATTTTTTAAAAATTCAAATCGGAGCATCTTTAAGGTTTGACCCCTGTACAACTTAAATGACCCTTTTTATTCATTTTTTAGCCTATACCGCGAAAACTCTATAGGTTGCAGATAGTACAAACTATACCTTTTTTGGCATCCTAATGGATAGGCAAATAACCTGGTATATAGTTTTTAACATGACTGGATCAATTTAAAAATGTTACCCCTGTGTAATCTTTGTCTAGACCCCTCTTCCTTAAGGCACCATTTGCGGCACTTATTAGGGGTCCCTGTCAGGCTGTCTACATATTTAATCATTCAGACTTTTTGTACTTGAGATGTGTTACATATGGATGCTTGCTCTTGCGCTGTAAGTGCAATAGCTGCCAGGTGAAATATCTTTGTGCTCCCATATATTATACGATAACTCTCAATTTATCTTTTCTTGAGTCAGTGGATATGGGAATTTCTGACAAATTGTAGCTATATGACCTTCTTGAAATCACACTACGAAGTAACTTATTTCTTCTTTTATCTGTTCTTGGTCAAGAACTTAAACTAGCTTTCATCAACTTTGAGACCACTCCTGGCAGTAATTGTATTCACACAAGAAGTATTGGCAAAGTGTTACGTTCTCTTGGCCACAACCCTAGCAGTATTGAAATACAGACCATGCAAAATGAACTCGATGAGAAGGGTGAGTTGTGCAATCTCAGATTTATTTAAAGGCTGACTCAGAGATTTCAATATATATATATATATATATATATATATTGTATAGTAATTAAAAATAGTCATCTAGAACTAAAGATAGTTGCCTAAAATGCTTAATTCCAAAGTTAGAGATGAATCCGATTTTTCGTTTTCATGCAGTAAACATTTATGGACAGTATATTATGCCATAGGATATTGTGTATAACAAAAATTCCGGATCTGGAATTTTATAACACAGTTGTGATTTTCTATATGAACAGGACTTCGATTTGAGCTTATTTATTTCACATAGTGATTAGTATATGGACAAGCCTTATGTATATGCAAAAACACGATTTGTTTGAAAATTGAGTGCGCCCTCATCGGGAAATCTCTGAGTCAGCCTAAATGTAAAAATACACAATTTGAATGTTTCGATGGGTACATCCTAAAATTAATGGGTTTTCGTAAAAATAAAAGGGAAAAAAAATTTCGCAGACTTTAAATGCGTTAAAATGTGGTCTCTTTATCCACATCCACTAAATGCATCATATATTTATTTAAAATTATGGCTGACATTTTTAAGAGGCCATCTTGGTATATTTGGAGGGGAAAGGGTTGTACAGGTAAAAAATATAAAGTAGGTTTAATTGTACTAAAATTCCAACATTTTGTCATATCATAAGGATTAACGATATAGCCCGGCAGCCCAGGGTTCCGTTCCCAAAAGCACTCGTAAGACTGACGTGTGTTACTGAACCCAAAAATAAATTCTTCTCATTTTTAGAGTCGTTACCTACATCAATTTCAAAACCTGCCAAAACAGATAATTATACAATAAACTTGAAAACTTGGTGAAATTATTTGCGAAATACTTGGTACACGCTATTGGATACAATAAATATTGATGATGCATCGTAACTGCTCAGATCATGTCAGGCAAATATGCCAACCAAAATCGTGAAAATCCATAACAAAATTGCATGATTTAGAAATGTAAAAATATTAGCCACAAATCAAAATAAATGTGTCAATGTGACAATTAGAAAGTTAATTTTGTCCATAACCAACTGATACCAGACAATCCTGATTGTAAATAAGCATCAAATTTCAAATAAAGATCAATATGACAAAAGAATTGGCATTCTCTCATTTATTGGCCATATTAGTTTCTATAGCCCTTAAATCCATAAATGCCATTTTTGCCACTTTTCAAATATAACGGGACGCACCCTTGCCTTGTGTTTACAAGGTGCTCTTAGATCTAACAACACAAATACCGCTACCTCCTTTTTTTGCGGTGATCGTCAGGTTGCTAGTCTTTTTTCTCTTGGGACGTAAAGGATATGGATGTAGACTCATATCCAAAAAGTCACGAATGTCTATTGTGAGTTGGTTATTATCCAAGGGACATTTCTAATTGTTTCATTGACACATTCATTTTTATTTGTGCCTAATGATCGTAAATCTGTATCATGGTTGTCTAGAACTAAAGATAGTTGCCTAAAATGCTTAATTCCAAAGTTAGAGATGAATCCGATTTTTCGTTTTCATGCAGTAAACATTTATGGACAGTATATTATGCCATAGGATATTGTGTATAACAAAAATTCCGGATCTGGAATTTTATAACACAGTTGTGATTTTCTATATGAACAGGACTTCGATTTGAGCTTATTTATTTCACATAGTGATTAGTATATGGACAAGCCTTATGTATATGCAAAAACACGATTTGTTTGAAAATTGAGTGCGCCCTCATCGGGAAATCTCTGAGTCAGCCTAAATGTAAAAATACACAATTTGAATGTTTCGATGGGTACATCCTAAAATTAATGGGTTTTCGTAAAAATAAAAGGGAAAAAAAATTTCGCAGACTTTAAATGCGTTAAAATGTGGTCTCTTTATCCACATCCACTAAATGCATCATATATTTATTTAAAATTATGGCTGACATTTTTAAGAGGCCATCTTGGTATATTTGGAGGGGAAAGGGTTGTACAGGTAAAAAATATAAAGTAGGTTTAATTGTACTAAAATTCCAACATTTTGTCATATCATAAGGATTAACGATATAGCCCGGCAGCCCAGGGTTCCGTTCCCAAAAGCACTCGTAAGACTGACGTGTGTTACTGAACCCAAAAATAAATTCTTCTCATTTTTATAGTCGTTACCTACATCAATTTTCAAAACCTGCCAAAACAGATAATTATATACAATAAACTTGAAAACTTGGTGAAATTATTTGCGAAATACTTTGGTACAACATCTATTGGATACAATAAATATTGATGATGCATCGTAACTGCTCAGATCATGTCAGGCAAATATGCCAACCAAACTCGTGAAAAATCCCTAACAAAAATTGCATGATTTAGAAATGTAAAAATATTAGCCACAATCAAAATAATGTGTCAAGTGAACAATTAGAAAGTTATTTTGTCCATAACCAACCAACTGATACCCACAATCCTGATTTTGTAAATAAGCATCAATTTCACACAAATATGCAATATACGAAAAATTGCATTCTCTCATTTTTGGCCATATTAAGTTTTTCTATAGCCCTTAAAATCCATAAATGCCATTTTTGCACTTTCAAATATCACGGGACGCAACCCTTGCCTTGTGTTTACAAGGTGGCTCTTAGATCTCAACAAACAAACACAAATACTCGCTACCACCACCGCTAAACCCCGCCCCCCCCCACAAACCAATGCGTCTTTTTTTTTCTGTTCTCGTCAGGTTGGCTATTCTTTTTTCTCTTGGGGGACTTAAAGGATATGGATTAGAACTCATATCCAAAAGTCACGAATGTCCCTATTGTGAGTTTGTTATTATCCAAGGGACATTTCTAATTGTTTCATTGACACAATTAATTGTTATTTGTGCCTAATGATCGTAAATCTGTATCATGGTTGTTTTTGAGATTTTCACATTTTTTGGCTGCCAATGTATTTATTGTCCCAATAACATATTACTGTATATTTTCATATATATTTTCAACCGCTTGTATATATTTGCTAAGATCGGGTTTTTTTCTAAATCATTTTTTGTTTTTGGTAGCTATTTTGAACTTGAAGTATGAAAAGACTTTAAAAGATTCTACACACAGTAAAATAGATTACTCAATTTTATGCAAATTAGGGTTATAAGACATCATTTCGACTACCTTCAGTGAAAACAATTTTGCAGAAAATTGACTAATCTATTTTTACACTGTGTAGTAGTAGTAAATACAAAGTTTTAAATCCGGTTTTGTCCCCGTGAAACAGGGTGGTCGGATTCACTTCACACTTGCAGCAACTGCCCTTACTCCTTCCTTCCACTTCACCGGATTCAATGCATCCTACATCCTAAACCCAACTCTCCTACTCTCCTCCTCCACTTGCTTTTTTCATGTCTTCTTTGGACGTCCCCTCCTCCTCAAACCTCCCACTTCGAAGCTCTTCGAACTCAAAGCCCTTCTTAAAACATGCCCGTCATCCTTCCTCAGCACGTGCCCATACCAAAGTACACTAGTCGCCTTCGCCAACCGGTCCACCGCTTCTTCTAAACCCAACATCTGCATCAAGTCCTCCATCTTCATTCTATCCATTAACTTCACACCACACATTGCTCTCATCATTGCTCTCTGTCTTCCTCAGAATCCCCATCTCATTTCGCTCAGACACCATGACTCGCTCCCACACAGCATCATGATCTTCACACAAACTCTTATGTTTAACACCGAAAATAAGAGTCCCATTGTCCTGTACAAAATGCGTCGACATGCCACAAAAGTACATTTTCTCCTCAATGGACGCTCAGACCTTAAAGCTAACATTCTGCCTTGAAGATCATCATATCTCCTACCGATCACAATCATGAAATTAGGGCAGTTATCCCCAAAATTTTCGAGCTACTGGACCGTGAAGACAAACATGCACCGTGGACCATGGAGGTCAGAGCACTTTTTCAGTCAGCTGTTCCCTGTAAGAATACGGTTAAAATCGGTTTGTGGGATCAAAATAACGTATCAATGTCAACCGTTTTTGATATTCCTACAGATTTGATACTTAATATTGATAGCAACCATGATTTGCAACCCAGATCGCGCCATTTCTCACAGTTTTTAGGGTACACTTAGGCGAGGGTCCGCAAAAAAACACCATCATTTGCAGCAGGGGCTGGACTTACTTCTGTTTCTACTGTTATTTACTGGTGTGAATCCTTATACACCATTTTTTCATCTTCAAAGGATATCTTTTCCCTTGCAACAGCTCCCCACACTCCCTAAACTTCACCCACCCATACCTCACTCTAGCTGTCACAACCACCTCGCATCCACCACCTTCTAACCCTGTCCCCCAGGTACGTGAACTCCTTCACCGATTCTTGCCAAATCTCTTGCCAAACTTGGGGGCAATCTCTTCATCTTTGTGCATCTCCATTGGATCCATTTCCCACATTTCTCATACCAAACTGAATTTGATTTTACCCTCTTCCCACACACACGCCACATGGACCTACCACTTGGTATACCTATTTCACAGTACAAACATTCCCACTCAAATATACAATGGTACGCAATCTGCATGGAACTAAGTAGTTTAACTTTCATGCATGGAATAATTTTGAATATACACTTTATCGTTTTCTTTCTTTGAAAAAAGCAATTGGGAGGATCTCTTTTGAGCAGTTTCTGAAGGCCATGGAAGTTAAAATGAGGGACCACAGAATAGAAGAGGAACTTAAAGATGCATTCCAAGTATTTGATAAAGACGGCAATGGCTTAGTACCGTAAGAATTGTTTTCATCTTTTGTCTGCTATTCTTACTAACATGTCATCATCATCATCATCATCATCATCATCGTCATCATCATCATCATCATAATCATCATCATCATCGTCATCGTCATCGTTGTCGCCGTCCTCGGGAAACCTCTGAGTCAGCCTCTATTAACAATGTAAACAATTTCCTTTTTTAAAGAATCCAGGAAATCCGTACCGTACTACAAGTGGCAGTGGAGGGCATAGCGAAGAAAGAACTCGACGAAATGGTAGCGGATCTGGACTTGAATAATGATGGTAATATTGATTACGCAGGTAAGCATCAATATCCTGCGTGCATATTTGGGTTTACAATCTGGAATTATGTACGATATACACGCGTTTTGTTAAGTTACCGCATTTACGCGGAGTAGCCGCGTATCTACGGTATCTTACTGTGTTCCCTATTCGTTAAAATCGATCGATTTTTCGCTTTGAGCCAAAAAAAAACCTTTTTGCTTATATAAGAAAATAAATTTTTAACCAAAGAATTTCCATAGAAACAAATAGTCAACCTTTAAGGATGCATCAATCCCCTACCCAGAATTTTAGTGACTTATACCCCCAGAAAAATGGTATGATCCATTAAAAACAATGAAATGAACGCAAAGGAGTGTCCTAAAATAAGCTGAAGCCGTTTGGTCTTCATCACAAATATGATCATGTGGCTACTCGGGCGAATGGTGGTTATCAATCCATTCCTCGCTCCAATGATCTGAAAAAAATACTATGAATTTCTCTATATAACTGTTTTAAATATAACTGTCTTAAACACTAATAACGGAATAGACTGTAATCTTGTTATATAGAGGTTTATTCTATTAAAAATAGGTAAAAATATGAGGACACAAAGTATAGATAAATGTCCTCTAATGTCCACAATAAAATTGCTAATCTGAGCAGTTATTAGCTCGACAAACCTAGATCTGTATTAGTATAAGATGTTTGTATCGTTAGCCAAAAAAAAATTGTATACGATGTATTAGCAATATAATTTATCAACATCACTTCTATACATTGAGAAAAGGGAAAAAAATTGGGTAACAGATGAGGTGGTCAAAGATCAGGGGTCACTTAGGATCATTATATCGCTCTACACTTATTCTTTGACCACATAATCGGACGACCTATTTGAAACCACTCTCCCTTTTTTTGGTTTATGGTTCACAAGATCTCCCCGAGAAAAGCGCATTTCCAAAATTGCATTTGAGTCTGACGGTGCGTTTTGATGTCATGTGCAAATGTTTGCATCACACTGCCATAGGCCAATGACAGAAAATATATACAAAATAACGATTTTCTGCAAGAGTAGTCCGAATTTCACGTAAGATTAAACACACATACTACTCTATACTTAGACTTTTTTGTGGTAACGTATTTGGTCTTTTCTTGATTTTACAGAATTCGTTAACATGATGTCTAAATAGGATAGAGAATATACATTCGGACGTACTACTTCCCTCAGAAAACGGATATTTTTGAAAGATACCAACCGCATCTGCAGACGCATGACGTCATCGATATAATCAACAACAAAAACAGAGAACATGGAACGAGTTGTAGGGAACCTACCAGTGCAAACCGCAAAGTGACTAGAATCTTTTCAAAGGGACATTTAATAGAAATCCAGTCCAATACACAAGGCCAAAGGCCAATGACCAATTCAGTACGTGGCTTGCTTCCTGTTTGTTATACAATCTTTTTAACTTCATTTTACTTATTTAAAATAATTTGGATTGATCTTTTACCTTGTGTTTTTGACTAGATTTCTATTAAAGGGACATAATGGCACGAAAAATGACATGTAAGGGTCCTTTTCATTGACATAATGAAAAGGACCTTTACTGAAATGACTTCCACGAGTTTGAAAACAATTTGGATGTTTACATTCTGTAAAAACAGCAAAAACAGGAAGAGTTCAAGGGGGGAGGTGGCAGTTTGTGGCAATTTCTGGAACAAGGATGCTGACATTACTGCCAGCATTTACCAAACTTGAAAAGCATGTTGTCATCAGCTCACAGACCATTTCTATTGTATATGTGCTAATCCCGGCTAATCCATCTTTCACTTGCCAAATCAATATCTTACTACAAGCCTAAAGTACAATGCCTGAATCCCGGTCTGAATGCCTTTGAATTGTGTCGCAAAACATGCTAGATATACTGTAAATTCTGTCAGGTATGTGAACACCTTGCTCTTCTGTTCAAGAAATTGCCATAAACTGCCACCTCCCCCATGGAAATCTTCCTGTTTGTACTGTTTTTACAGAATGCAAACATCCAAATTGTTTTCAAACTCGTGGATGTGTTTTCAGTAAGGGTCCTTTTCATTATGTCAATTTTTTTATGCCATTATGTCCCTTTAAGTGTCTCTTTGATTAGATTTCTAGTAATTTTGAATAGGGTGTTTTTTGAGTGATATAAAGTTGCATTCACTGTCGGCTTACCACCCCCACCCCTTACAGACATTTCCCCAGGTGCGTTAAAATGCTTAAAGAGAAGTCAAAACGGGCACTGTATTTGGTATCAATTTGAATGGAAAATGTGGTGATTCATTTAAATTGCATTTGGTTAAAAAAATGGTGCACTGTTGAGAGAGGAGATTGAAAACATCACCCACCCAAGTAGCTCCACAATGAGAACTTTTTAAACAGAGTTTGGCAACATGGTTTCGCGATGACGTCACGGAGGTTACCAGTTTTGCCACGGATCTGGCCGAGCATCTTACTGTGACAGTCTGCCGATTCCCATAATCAATTTTCACTTGATTTTTTCTTTCAAATTAAAAAAATGAAAATTCGGCGCGAAAAATTTGGTCAAAATACAATAAAATTTCGTATTAGCATTTTTCCCAAAAAAAAGCGCATTTCGCATTTGCTTTTTCACATTTCTTCTGAGAAAAACGTGTTTTTCGGCCTTATACGGTTCTTTTTCTTTTCAATGTCTGCATTATATGACAATAAAACACTCTGTATACATAAAAACAGTAATTCTCAGTCATAGAGCATTATGACGTCATTACGACTTCATACTATATAGATATGTTGCTACCTCTTTGGTGTCAATGGAAAGAGAAGCACAATAGCTATCCATTGGCACCATCAGTCTACGTCGTAGATGCTTAAGAATGGATTCCCGAGGGATTAAAAAAACTGGGTAAGACAGGGTTTAACAAAATGTATCACAAATAAACAACTATTTGTCTTATTTTTAAAACTAGTTTAAAATGTAAACACAAATTTCATATTCAAAACAACATTTTTAACCCACTGTACTTTAACAAAAATATTTAACTTAATATTGATTAAAAAGAAACATTTTTTTCTGTCGAGTGAAATATTTATTCAGAGTGTGGTGAACATTTATGTTTGTAAATAACGAGAAATATCTTCACACACAAGGTACGGCAATCTTTAACCTCTAAGTGCGATAGTTCATAATTGCATTATATTTAATAACCTTAATTTAATACCAATGACGAGTATTATCTCTTTAAAAAACATTTTTTAATGAGTTTATCGTTAACTCCCACCGATGTAATATACATATTAAGTTTTGGGGTGTTAGTACCTCGATTATTTGAATTGTTATGTATCGTGTCTTATGTAAAGCACGCAGTTGTTATCCGGTAATTGTAAATATTGAATTTAAATAAAATATTATGGTGGGTTTTGAATTTGTTTTGGTTCTTTGTAATATAATTATTTGTGTGTGTGCTTTGGATGTTTATAACAGAGAATTTGGTGCAAAATGAAAAGTTCTTCAACATTTAAAACAAGCTACTATCAATGATTAAATTGACCAGGTCGTCTTTAATAGGTCTTGAACCAGATTTGTGCACTGCCAAGAGTATGAAGTAGTATTATGGAATCAAGAGTCTCAAATGCTGCACTGAAATTATCTAACATAACAAGGAAGACGGCCTTGTTGCCAAGAGCACGGAGGATATCGTTCTGAACACACGATGAAGCGGTCTCAGTGCTATGTTCAGCCCTGTAGGCAGATATTGCATTGGTTGAGCCAAATTGTAATGATCAACATGAGCAGCATCTTCAGCAGCAGCACGTGTAGTAAACCGAATGCATGCTTATGCAGATGCGGAAATCATAGTCCCGTGAGAGCGCCCATGCCCAGCTGTGTTCAGGAATGTGACCGCTTAAGTTCAAAGTCTACTCGAATGTCGGTCACATTCCTGAACACAGCTTGGCATGGGCGCTCTCAATGTATTACCGCTTCTGCATAAGCATGCACCAGGTAATTGTTACGACCTTTAGAAAACCGGGCTTATGCTTATGAAGATGCGGTGATGCAGTGAGCGCGCCCATGCCCAGCTGTGTTCAGAAATGTGACCGCATGAATTCAAAGTTCACTCGTATCGATCGATATCGGTGCAGCGTCGAGAAATGGTATATTTCAAATACTAGTAATTTTTGATATCGAAAATTAGTAGTTTTGAAATGTTACTACTTTTCGATATCGAAATTCGGTATTTTTGTATATTACTAATAATCGATATCAAAAAGTAGTAGTATTTGGTAACCATCAAATGTTGGTAGTTTTTCCTGTAAAAACGACCGTGCACATCTGTTATTGGTTAGGGGCTCTCGATAATATTCTGCTTTAGCTTCAATCGTACGAGTACATAGGAGCTGAAAAACATAACGGTCCGCCACAATCCCTTTATCCCATTTATTTCAGGCGACTAAATACGCGTGGGTACCTTTGATTAGGGAAGGTGCGCGTGCGAATAGGGACCTACTTATAGTAGATTCCAATTGATGGTAGAGTTATGGGCGAAGTTTGGACTTCGTCCATTGCTCAAAATAGGGGACAGAAATACCCAGAAAATCTTCGATTTCTTCCTCGCAATACAAAAGCGATCGGATTGAAAGAAACTAACAACTACAAATAAAGTTACGTTGCTCGTCCAGTCAATACTTTGTATTTTACACTACGTGATGCATAGTGTGTCTACCCCAGAATTGGTTTTAAACATTGCCTACAACAACATATCATAAAGTTAGAAGGCTTTAGACTACTCTGTAGTCCAATTGTTTTTGTTTTTTTTACTTTACTTTTTTTTCCAATTGTGTGTGTGTGTGTGTGTTTTTTTACTTTGTCCCCAGTAGGCTTTTTTCCCAGTAGGCCTATCGCAAAGAGAAATGATAAAAAAATAGCTGAGGGTAGAGGGCGCGATAACTATAACTGTTGAGAATTTCACTTTATCATGCAGGTCAATTGAGTGTGCGATAACTACTCCCCGTTAATTTTCACTTCACCATACGGGCGGGCATACCTGGACAATTGGACTACTTACTTTCACTTTGGGATCGAGATTGATAATGTGGGTTTTTATGGCGAGTTCCGTCCAGAACTTGGCGGACCCTAATATTAGTATGATGTCATCGTTTGAAACCAAATTGACCAATGGCTAAACAAGGATTGTGGGTGGGGCTGTATCTAGGGCGGGTTAGCTCTGTGATCGATATTCATGAGGCCTCGGTCCGTGTTGGCTATGCACACACCGTAAGTGCCAAGCATTTTGAACAGTTGTTGAAAAAGAAATTCCCAACATAATTTGTATTGAGAGAAATTAATTGATCGGTTATTCAATCTACTAAAGTAACATATTCATGTTATTTGTGCGAGATTAGATTTTATATGACGTGTATTAAGCGAGCATAGTGCATTAAAATCCACAGCAAGTGCGAATCTAAAACGGGCCGCTGCAGGGAATTCACATGCAGTGGGAACCATAAGCAGATTTACGTTAAGGTATAACGCCTTTATGTCTCATTTTGAACATTTTAAATATTTTTACTTTTTTTATTATTTTTATTATTTTTTTTCGAGTGATTTTTACATTTTGTGTACATTTACATACGCAAGGTATTTTTTAACATTTAGAGCTTTATTAACAAGCGAATGGATTTTTTAACTCACCCCCCCAAAAACACAACGCCAATGTGCTCTCCACGAAGCTTCACGTGTTACCCTCTACCTGTCATTACTCACGCCGTTTGATCTGCACAAAAAGATATACACCATTGCGTAGGCCCACGATCTGCGGCATTGTACCCATTAATTCACTACTACTACTATATCTGCTCGAGAAGAAAGCAAAAAAAACAGCGGAAAACAGTCACAACCTTCACAGATCGTCACAAAACTCCACAGATTAGTGCCACTGATTCCATTGCGAAAATCCCACAAACATTTCAATCATGTTAGTTTGCTGCAAATTTAGCTACATTTGAAGCCCGATGATCGATTTTCAAGAAGGACGGATTCATGTTTTCGATCGGTAAAGGTAGAGAAAACTGACCGTACTTTAAAATAAAACTCACAGAAAAGTAGATGATATTTCGTGTAAAATATTACCAACTGAATGTTTTAATCGAAGGAACTTGCCTTCACAAAGACTGAATTATTTCAATTAAAAAAAACAAAATATTTTCATCCGATTCTATGATCCCTCAAACAATTTGACGAGGTTCCTATTCGGTGGTAATCGGATGATGACAGATCTTACTATTCGAATCTACAGAATGCAGATTACCTGACGCAGCTGAAAGTACATAGTCGATTTTTTCTTCCGAAGGGGGGGGAGTGGTCACTGAACTCTCGCGATCACAAACTTAGCGGGATCATAAAGGGAGGGCCCACTGTGAATGATTAAATATTTTCGTATAAAAAGCCGGTATGTGTAAACAGGGCCCTTCTACATGAAGCGTCATGAGAGTATCGTTTTGTGGTCTAATGCCATTGTTATAAGGTATCTAGTCCTACTAAAGTAGTACGGCGTGCATGCGACACGATATTAGAAATAGAAGAAAAATGATGATAATAATAATAGATAATGATGATAATACATGGCGTTAAAGTACGATGGGGACAGCACCACAAAAATGAAATTTAAAACATGCAAAAATCGACTATGGCATAGTCTAAGAAAGGCTTCAGTCACCTGTGTGTTCATGACAGAACGTTTTATCTTACTAATTCATAAAATCAGCTTTCACTGCTTTCACTGACAACTATTCCTGGACGCATAACCCCAGCAGCCGCGCGACAAGTGGCTGTAAGCTGCTGAAAACTACAGGGGATCTGTTCTGCTCATCAGTCAACGGTGAAGGGTAGTGAGCCGGCTATGTTTTCAGTGTTGTAGATTATGGACCCATCTTTTCACATTCATGCGGGGGACAATTGAATATTAATTATTAAAGAACAATTACAGAGTTGATCTTTAAACGGAATTTTAGTATGGGAATAAAACAGCCCATTTTGGAAAAAAAAAATAAACGATTGATGAGCGTCACGGCATGATTGGTTTATTATTTGCTTCGGGGGACCCATTCGGTTAAAAATGACGTACGTATCCCTACATTGAGAAAAAACAAACCGATTATCGTCATCGTACGTCGGTTTTGCTCAGTAGGAAAAGGTAAATTTTTGTATGTTTAGACAAATGCACGGGTGTTCTGTGAAACAACCCATAATAGCACTTGGAAGAGGGTCTTGTACAGACATTGATTTAACATGCGGATTTATATATATCGGTCGCCCTTGAAGAGCAAAACTGATATATCTGATACCTGACAGTGACCTGCGTTACCTGACAAGTGACACCAAACTATTAATCTCGTTACAGTCTATATAAGACAATACGGCAAAGCAGCAAGCATTCTGATCTATGTTGTCACAGCGTAAATCGATCAAGAGGTGGAGACTATACATGTGGTTTATGTACAGGGAGGCGTCTAGGACACGACCTGATCGATTGGGCATTGGGGATTCCAAACGGGAATTTGTGAAACTGCTACATGCATTTACTTTGGCAGAAGTCTCGGTCCCAGTGCTTAAAAAATAATCTCTTAAACCTTTGTCAAAAGATATTAGTAATATCATGATAAAATTAAGAAAAAAAATATGAAGTTCAATCAATAGTGCTTCTGTTAAATTACCTGTACATAACTCAAAACTCCGAAGAAGAGAAGAACTTCCCCTGCACAAGTTAATCTCTATCCATATACATAATACCTTTGAACATACGCGCCATGCATGGCTACAGAGCTATTGCGCTCTGTTAGCCATGCGCACCGATACACTCTAATATAAAACACAGGCCTAATTTTAATATTATACACCCCAAACCATTGCACTCCTGGATTTTAGTTTGCGCTTTCTTTGAACATTCTAGGGTTTATGCTTTGACCATTGATTGGGACTGTGAATGGCCCAACTGCTTAGGGTTGGCGATCATGGCTATACCGCACATCATACCACAAATATACGGACTAAAGTTTTTATATACTAATCCCCTCAATTCATACCTCCACCTACAGAAAAGTAGAGGCTATTCCACTATCAACTGGAATCTACTATAGCCTATGTGTTTCTTGGCCGTTTCAGTTGCACAGTATCATGGAAGTTGTATCATGGTATGTCTGGTGGGAATGCTGGTGTATTTTTGCCACGGGAATTGTGGCTTTTGAACTGTGCTGTGTTTGCCGGCCATTTGTTTTGTACGTATCGACAATGTATTAGGCCTACTACAATTCTCTGCCAAATCCATTTCGCTTCGTCAAAACTACGCCAGCATTCCCGCCAAACAGAACCACGACAACGCACATAAGCCATTTTAACGTGTATTTCAGTGGGAGGATTATTTGGTGGTGTGCGCCCTTTTGCAGACTTGCAGCTGTGTCTTCTTGTAACAGAATAAAAAAATCATGTTCATCATTTTAATCGCCGGTTGCTTTCAATATAATCCACAAGCATGTTTAAAAATAAATAAAAATACGACTCCAAACAGATAAATTGCAAATATTACAAAGCTATTGACCACAAATCTGTATAATGAATTACTTCATAGAGAAGTACTGAGTACACGGTACAAAAAACTACTACTTTTTGACCGTTACCAAATTTCGACGCACCAACGGTCACATTCATGAACAGCAGCTGGGCATGGGCGCGCTCACTGCATCACCGCATCTGCATCTGCATAAGCATAAGCCCGGATTTCTACAGGTCGTAACTGTGTGTGTTTACGTGTATGTAGGGGTTGTAATAAAGACCCCCAAAAAAGTAACGCAGCATGTCTAAATACTCCCATAGGTTACAAACCATTGGTCTTTGCACGAAAACATTAAATTATATCAATAGTTCGTTTCTTCCGTAAATTTTGATACCCTTCTTTCCCCATTGCGATCAATATTGCCAACACAATAGCCATTATAAGAAAATCTCTCCATTTTTAAAAGTTGCAATAAAAGGTATAGCCATATTGATTGCCATTCAGTGAAAGACCGCATTCTTCCCGTGGAGTGTGTGTCACTTAATGCATGGTTGTGTATTGTAACCTTGTAATAATGTTTAGAGTTGCAACTTTGAAAATGTGACACATTTGCGTAAAATGGACATTGTGTTGGCGATATTGATCACAATGAAGCAAGAAAGGTGTCAACATTTGCAGAACAAAACAGACTATTGATATCATTTTATGTTTTTGTGCAGAGACCAATGGTCTGTAACATATGTGGGTATTTCGACATGCTGCATTACTTTTTTGGGGGTCTTTAGGTGTACTATATACTTCAGAGGACCAAAGACCTCGGGAAATTACAATGGGGTTTATTCCATCATAACAAAAAGCGGTTCTTTTGATGCCCTCGGAGGTGTATACCATACACGTGTGCTCCAGAGTGGTAATTGATTGAATGGGGAGTACGTGTAATGTTTGTTTGAGATGTTTCATATATCGTATATAGGTTACATAAAAAGGAAAACTTCACGCCATTGTTTCTGAAAACAGGTTCATATAAAAATATAACATTTTATTATAAAAATCTCATTCCAGCACCGAAAGTAAATCATTTAGCTATATACATTAAGGTGGGGAAATATGTTATTTACATTCATTTCAGGTTTGTTCCATTTGACATAGAAAAAAAAAAACACCACGACTTTAACTAAAGAGCCTTTTTTGAGCCCTCATCATCATTTTATTCATTTTACACCATTACCCGTATTATTGTTAAAGCTTATGAAAAATGTAAAAATTAAACACAAACAAAATCATAATTTAATTTGGCTATATCTGGCCAAAACACATTTTTGTACGAAAAACTGTAAATTCTCTCTCTCCTCGCGTAACTGGTGACCAAAAATACTCTCGAGCTGTGTTATATCTCAGTAACCATATGCCGTAGATACTGGAAAATATCATACCCTTTTTTAACCTTTTAACAAAACGGGGAGTTTGGTTAACTTTTTACAGCAATCCAAGCAGTTTTCCTTTTTGTTCCCTGTATTATGGATTTAACCTACCTCGCGAGGGACCCGCTATTTTTTCATTAACCTTAATTGAAGACAAATACACTGAGCTACGGTACGGTGTCCACGGACGCCAATTTTGCATGAAAAATTTTAATTTTGCGCATGTATTTCTACTTTTGCAAAAAAAATTGTAGTTTTGGAAAAATATTTGCAACAATATTTTATAGTTTGCAAAAATATTTTATAGTTTGCAAAAATATTTCAGAATTTTGCAAAAATATTTCAGAGTTTTGCAAAAATATTTCAGAGTTTTGCAAAAATATTTCAGAGTTTTGCAAAAATATTTCAGAGTTTTGCAAAAATATTTCAGAGTTTTGCAAAAACATTTCAGAGTTTTGCAAAAAAATATGCAATAGTTTTGCAAGAATATTTATAGTTTTGCGAAAGGTATGTAATAGTTTTGCAATAATTATTTACTAATTTTGCGAAAATATATTACAGTTTGCCAAGAATATTTATAGTTTTGCCGCAAAATAAGCAGCGTTTGCAAAAATATTTCATGATTTTGCAACAAAATTATAAGTTTTGCGTGAAAAGGAAAAATTTTCGATCGTATCGGAGGACAGTCGCAGCAAGTTTCGGGCACTTCCGGAAGCACGGAAAGAACCGAAATTGAAACCGGAGGCGAACTACGAGCTATGTTTAAACACCAGGTCAACTCCCAATCTGTGGGCGCCTACCCACCACTGGCATGCTGGAGTATGGCATGGCCTCACATTGCAACATTGTCCTGGAGGTTAGGGACATTGTCCTGGAGTATGTGGAAACATTGTTCCTGGGGTATGGGGCACATTGTCCTGGGGTGTGGGATATTGTGCTGGGGTATAGGACATTGTCTGGGGTATGGGGCATGTCCGGGGTATGGACCATTGCCCTGGGGTATGGGGACATTGTCCTGGGGTATGGGACTTGCCTGGGGTATGGGGACATTGTCTGGGGTATGGGACATTGTTCTGGGGTATACGACATTGTCCTGGGGTATGGGGACATTGTCCTGGGGTTATGGGAAGTGGTCGGGGACTGGGTCATGTCCTGGGGTGTGGGAGAGTGTCGTGGGGATATGGGACGTTGTCTTGGGGATATGCAAACATTGTCCTGGGGATATTATGGGACATGGCCCGGAGGTATGGGACAGTGTACTGGGACATTGTCTTGGGGGTATGGGACCTGGTCCTGGGGTATGGGACATTGTCCTTGAAGTTATGGGGACATTGTCCTGGAATATGGGGACATTGTCCTGGAGGGATGGGACATTGTCACGGGGATATGGGACATGTTTCCTGGAGGTATGGGAAATTGTCCTGGAGGTATGGCAAATTGTCCGGAGGTGTGGGACAGTGTCCAGGGGGGATGAGGGACAATGACCATGTTAACTGAATTATGTTTTACCTTGTTTTTTATTGTTATTGATGAACAGAATAACATTTTCAGGTAAGGCATGCTAAAAACAGAAATGAAAATGTGCATTTCAGAAATGATTCGAGAACCATCACATAATCAGACGACCTATTTAGGACCACGTCCCTATTCTTTTACAAAAGCTGTCATACTATCGGGCTGGAAGGCGAAGAAAATAAGACTTAAACTCGGGGAGGACACGATATGGGATTTGGGAAGAATGTGGGGATTTTGGGGATTTTTAAACGGTAATTTAGGGAATTCTTGGGTGCATTTTCTATGGCAATATTGACAGAATAAAAGTGAATATGAGCGCTCGCTTCTAAGGTGCTACCTGCATCATATTATTATTTTATTACAGTACAGGCTTCTGTCTGAAGTGTCTGTTATAATATTGGCTGGACTGAATTGTTCATACCCATTACTTTCACCCCTATCATCTTCTTATACTTAACCACAGATTCTATCTGGCTTCAGGTGACGCACTTTTTCAGCGATAAATGCTTCCATTTCGGTTTACTTCTTGCTTAAATGTTACATGGTGGACGGAATGCCACACTTCCAGCATGCCAGTGGTGGTGAGGCGCCACCAGATTGTGGAGTTGAACTGAGGTGGGTAAAAACATAGCTGTGTAGTCGCCTCCGGTCCTCCAATTTCGGTTTTCTTTCCGTGATTCCGGAAGTGCCCTAAAATTGCTGCGACTGTCTCCGATACGATTGGGAAAATTTTCTCGCAAAAAGTATAAAATTTTGTGTGTCAAAAATCATGAAATATTTTTGCAAAAAACTCGCACTTGATTTGCCGGCAAAAAACTTAAATATTTTTGCAAAAACTTGAAATATTTTTGCAAAACTCTGAAATATTTTTGCAAAACTCTGAAATATTTTTCAAAAAACTGCTGAAAGATTTTTGCAAAAAAACTCTGACAAGTTTTGCAAAACTATAAAAATTTTGCAAAATATTTTTCCAAAACTACAATTTTTTTGCAAAAGTAGAAATACATGCGCACAATTAAAATTTTTCATGCAAAATTGGCGTCCGTGGGACACCGTACTGAGCAATAAACTTTTGCTCTCACGGTCACGGAATTGCTCCACAATGGCTCAACTTAGCAGACGGAATAAAGTGCACAATTCTGAATTCATCAGGGTCACTAGTGACCCAGGGTCACTAAACGACCATACTCATAAACTATGTTGAATAAAAAAGGAATAACTCTTGTCTGCTAAGTAAAATCTTAATTAGTTACAATGAATTATGCAAAAAAAATACTTCAAGGGGATTGCCACGCTAAGATTTGTTTGACATAATCATTGGGAGCGGTAATTTTGCAAACAATGAAGCAGGTGTACAATGGAATGTTAGAATTGCAGCGGATTGCTACATTATATAGCCCTACCGTCCCTTAAGCCCTCAAAACCCACCTGACAAAAAATCACGAAGCGGACCCCTGCCTTGAGTTAGTGGGAAATTGCTCCTAGATCTGACAACAAAAATACCGCTACCTCACTTTTTGCGGTGATTGTCAGATTTTCCTCTAGGGACGTCAGGGATATAATATGTGGCTCACAAACCATCACAGTATTCTAGATCTGAAAAAGTGGGAATAAATTGTCAGGCGAAATGCTATTTAGGGGGTCAGCAGAGACACTAGTAGTGTCAATCAATGCCACACGCATTAAATTGACAATCATTCGAGACCGTCAATGCGTGTTGTTTCCTTTTAATAACCGTGTAATTTTTACCAAATTATGTAAAATTGTACTTAATTTAGGTAAACAACTTTACATAAGATGAGGTTCTGTGCTTAAATGATGCACTATGCTCGGGACTATGCTTACATAACTTGCGTAAATTGTTACATAATTTGTTTCTTTATATACAATTTACACAACAGATGAGGGTTGTTCTTTTTTAATCAACATGGGTATACACATTTTTATAGTGGCGCGGCTTAAAATACCCTTATACAAATATAAATCTCCTATTGATACAATAGATAAACTTTATGCGAACTCACTATATGCTGTTAGTCATATAGTAACAGGGATTTTGCAGAACTTGATCCCCTTAATGGTTTGATTCTACGCCGTAAATTAAGTACACATTTAAGAAATGTAATTCTTAAGGGACCACTAATTACTATACTGAGATTTTTCGGATCCTAATTATCGCTTTAGGAATGGATTTAACATTTATACCTTGGGTATACCTATTGGCAACCATCGTTTGCACATATTTGGGTAAATTATTGATAGAAAAATAAAAAGAGTGGTCCGGGTTTGAAACCTAGTGGCACACAATAGTTTGTTGGAAGTATCTTGAGAGTGTATGTCGGGATTTTAAGTGATAGATATTTCTGGTTATTCCTTTGTGTAATATTGCACAGAACTAGTCTCGTATCAAGACCTCTTTGAAAGATTATAGAACTTTATTCAGTCAGGCATTTAATCCCTCATTGCAGTCGTGACACTAGACTAAGTCAATGCAATACGCAGAGGAATAACACTATTTAAGAAATAAAGGGTGATGCAGTATCCCTTATGGGCGAATAATGTGTCCGAGGTTGGAAAAAAATAATAATGGACGAGGCGCAGCCGAGTCCATTATTTAATTTTTTCCGGCCGAGGATACATTATGAGTCCATAAATAATACTGCAAACCCTTTATTTCTATACTATTACCGAAATCAGCGTGATATAATGAGAAAATGCATTCGCGACCCATTATTGCAGAATAATGGGCAGTAAACTGACCAATCAGAATGCTGCATTTTCAATAATGGGCAGCAGAGGTAATAGAATTCTAGTTCTAGAGCTCATTTGTAAGGAGCCTTGGATGTATACCAAAATAAGGAAATCTAAAATCTCTTTGAAACGGTCTACTGTTAGCCTGATTAAAGAAATCAATAATGGACGTTTGCAAGTTAGTAGCATATGAGTTTTAGTGGGCCCCTTAAAACACATTCAACGTTTAAGATGCTGCTCTCTTTTATACCACGTAACAGGGATTCGAGTACGCTGACAGTCTTAAGATTCCCTATCACTGCCTATAGCGTATGCCTTGATCGCTCCATCGCTTATCGAAATACCTGTATGAAAAGGGAAAAATCAAGACGCATTTAGTTTATCCAAAAGAATCGTTTTATTAATACTGTTTAAGTAGTTAGTTAAGTAATATATAATTAGTAACTAGCCTTTTATGTTATGTGGTACCAATGCAAAATAACCGATAAAACTAATGAAATGGGGGAAAACCTGAACAGATTTTACATAATTTATCATTTTGCGTTTGCGCTCTTGTGAATAGCGATACGCGATATTGATTTTTAGGAGGTACTGGTGGTGGTGCTGCAGTCGTAAAATCACCATATTATTGCGTAAAAACTCAAACTTTTAAACTACTCGAAACATGTTGAAACATTTTCCATATTGGCCGTCTAGTCATAAGGATGACAAAAATATATATTTCGTACCACTTACGACTTTTAGTCCATTCAATTATGAAAAATTACTAGGTTCACGGACAAAATTGCTGACAGAAGGTTTTCGTGCTGTAACTGCAGTCCCCCCAAAAAATATCACACAAAGAACATATCAAAAGGTTTAGTATTAGATGAAAAAGGGGAACCATGGCAAGACATGCTATTTTGCATTTTTGTAAGTGGAAGTATTACGCCCTATTTCGACAAAGGTATATCAGCTCATTAAATGCATCTTTAGGAGATTCCATTGTCCTGTTGATTTGAAAACCATTGTTGCAGTTTTTTGCAGTTAGTCCTGCAACGGTTTTGTAGCACATGCAATTTGATATATTAAAGTGGAAAGAGGCATTGATGGTCATTATTCAAGATGGCCGCAATTTTCCCGCCAAAAATTAATTTTGAATTCTAGATGATTTGTCAGACTGCAATTCGGGATGGGAGACTATTTAGCAAATTATTATAAGAGAGTTTTATTCAAAACACACTTGGTACCTGTGCCGGGGCACTCCATAGTAAAGTGAGGGTATATGTGGCATCGCGAGAGGTGTGGAAAAATGGTCCTTTCCCGGGTCCTTTCAGATAAAATGTACCCAGAAAAAGACGGGGTTCATTCGGTACACAAGCTGAATAATAAAAATGGGGTCAGCCAGTATGATGAAACTTAAAGAAGCGGGGCCAATGAGTTAAAACCTGAAGTTAAAAAAGGGCCCGTGCCTCTTTTCTAGATTTCAAATTGCCATGAATTATAAAATTGTGCCCATGAAATTATAAAAGTGTAAACAGTGCATGTCGCCTTGCGAAAATTTAGAATTTGGATGTTCAAATTCTTTAAAAAAGTGGAAATTTTTTGTTTTTTGGTTTAAAATTGTGATTTAAAGTGGATAGCAGAAAAGAAGAAACTGGGGGGGTTATTGAGTATGTGAACTTTTAAAAGGGGGGTCATTTGGTAATAGCCTGGGGTAATAGGTAGGAAGCCATAAAAAGGCGGTCAAGCATTCTAGGGACGCACCAACGTCAGCATCCACAGACCTTGAACGATGGCTCTAACAGGGGGTTGTGATATTGTGCTGCACAAGAACTACTACAAAGCATCATTTGGGAATGCGCAGATAGTCAGGCCTACATCCTAAATGCCAAGAGGACGGAATGTATACCATGACCTTAATGAGGAAGAGAATCAACCTCTCTGCACTACCACCGTACCCAACTCAAAAAAGATTACACATCAAGTACCTCGGGGTCTATGTGGACAGCAAGGCAACAAAGACCAAGCAGGTTAAAGGCCGTGGCGTGTGATCGCTATAGGATCGTCCTATGCCAGATTTTACCGGCAGTGGTCACCATTTGCTCCTTTGTGACCCAGGTTACT
Organism: Ophioderma brevispina; assembly: GCA_023653785.1. Classification (NCBI taxonomy): domain Eukaryota; kingdom Metazoa; phylum Echinodermata; class Ophiuroidea; order Amphilepidida; family Ophiodermatidae; genus Ophioderma; species Ophioderma brevispina. The sequence continues at coordinate 30,540 of JAMKCH010009759.1, read as the reverse complement.
CTTTTCTCCTTTTCCCCGGTGCCATGTCGGGCCCTGAAAGGGAGAGGGGGGGGGGAGGGAGGAGCGAATAAAGGGACCCCAGGGGGGGCGACGAGAGCAGGGGACTATAGAGAGAAAGAGGAGAGAAAGAGAGAGAGAGAGAGAGAGAGGAGGGAGAGCGAGAGATATCTAACTATATAATAATGATATAATATATATATATATATATTATATATATATAATATATATATATATAAGGCTATAAATCTTGTGTTAGCTCTCACATGAAAAAGGTTGGAAATATCAGCACAAAAAAACTCTACAGATGGGCTTTAGGGGTGAAAAGTCAATTCTATCAAGCTGAAAATATTTACTTTAAATTGGGTGTCCCCTTTTAATATAGTGTAATAATAACCACAATATAGGCAAAAATGGCAATAGGCTTTTTATCAAATTAATGAGTCGTGCCAATGCTTCCTTTTTTCTACCTCGTTTTATATGTTGTTTTGGAGGTTTTGTAAAACAAGTTCAGCAAGAAACCTCTGTAGCAATTTGTCCAGGTAATACCGTTTAAGATTGGGGACTATTTTGGTTTTTGGGAGTTATAGGTAAAACTGAGAAAACATCAAAATGCTGAAAAGGTCAATCCCACTTTGTACAGGGGGTTAGGGTTAACATTGAAAAGTTACTCGATTTATTTTAAGTACTGCCATTATGGTTGAGGAAAGGCGGACAGGAAAGAGGTCTCCCAAAAGTATAGTTAGTCAAATGTTTACTTCGATAAAGGTCAAAGAATGTCAGGCCCAATGGCTTATGTTGCCCTATGACCGATTTTGTCACATAACATGATAACTATGCATTGCAGCTGCTACAAACTATTTCCGTATTACACATTAATGTAGAATGGACAATTGTTTCATTTTTACCAAAGTGGAGCAACTTATGATTATGACCCCTTTAAAAATGGAACAATGACTTTTTTACAATTTCCGCCATTTTTCCCAATAATTTAAAATCACAATTGACCACTTTCAGAAGGCGCGTGTTTGTACTTGAAGTATTTAAAGCAATAATGGCACATTTTTGAGAAGAGCGCCCACAATTTCTCAAATTTGTATTTTGCACAGTTACGTTGGTAATTGTCTAGAAACGAACATGCGAAACGAGAAAATGCTAAAAAATGCCTCCGTGATATATCACAAAATAAGCGATTTTGTAATTAAAATTGGGCATCCCCGATTTGGACTGATACGCAGAGCTAAAATGCACCGTTTATGTCCGTCCATAATAGTGCCACCTCGAGAAACCTCTAACTTGACTTAAACAAGTTTCAAAATAATTCACATTTTTAAAAACAAAACTAATTGACTAGGCTTGACACGACATGGCGCTTACTTCACGGTATTTCAAAATTGGAAGGCCGTTTCCGCCAGCCCGTCTGAATTATTATCGGGGATCCCGATATAATAATTCTAGCAAAATCCTTCGTTTGTGGAAACAAGAACTTTTCGGCTTAACATTCTACAGGTATAGTTTAAATAGCATCGGGGTACCATGCAACAGTGTAAAATCTCCAAATTTTTTAAAAAATTGGCCGGCGCTCTTCAAAAAGGTGCTAAATGGCTTAATGTGGGGATAATGGAAGGCCCGACTACCGTACTTCGAATTTAAAATAAGAACACACCTTATCTCACAAGTTATCTTAGCTCTAACCCAGCAGTCGGCAGGGAAGGAACCGCTTCAAGCCTTCAGCTGGTATAAAAATTTGTCGCCCTACTTGACAATTTGCAAATTCGTTCAGAATAACCAGAAGGAAAATGGAGATACATTTTAGCGAAGAATCAAAAAAAAAAAAACAAACTAAAAGAATAAAAAACCAAAACAACACAAACAACCAAAACAGTCACACAAAACATCATCCCAATTAAGGGCCAATCATGTCCAAATTCAAATGACACGCAGATGATGCCGTTTGCGTTCAGGAAGAAACCACGCAAAAATCAGAAAGTCGTCAAATTCATCTGCGTCTGTATCACGCCAGTGGAGGATTAAGAGTCAGCCGTGTCAGCAGCTGCTGCCGGGTCCTCTAAAATATTCTCTCAGGGCCCTCCAGAAAACCCCGAGACACATAATAAAGTGCGACATTGCGGCGCTTCCGATCGCTAAAGGGTCCCACTTAAGTGCTGACAGGGCCTAGGCCTTTTCCTTAAATCCACCGCTGATCACAGCTTGGCATGTTAGATTACATTGAAACAGTAATGACATTATATATTGATCTATTTTACGAGTGTAGATTTTTAGTATTTGCCTAAGAATTATACAAAACCAAAATTTCTAAAATATTTTAAGAAAATTAAGTGCATGATGAGATGTGTACTTTATTGTGTCTAAATAATTCATTAATGGTGAGCTATCTTTACCTTGATAATCTATTTCTCCATCACCGTCTACGTCCATATCTTTGATCATCTCCTGTAATTCCCCTTCTGTTATATTACTAACAGCAGCGCGCATTATGTACTTGAATTCATCAACCCTGTATTAATACGAACGGCAATGCAGAAATTGGTTAAACTATTGGGAAGCTCGGCTTTGGTCTAATTTCACTTTTGATAATATACAATTAAACTACTTCTTTATGATGTCACTGGATAATATTTTGTTACTTTTACGTTTTCGAATGTCTTGAGACGAATTCTTGGTTATACAGAATTACCTACAAATCAGTGTATGCGTCCCTGTAAATCAGAGGCTAACCCTGAAAATAGGAATGTCCTCTGTTAAAGAGACATGGGGAGATTTCCAGGAAGAAGCGCCCCAATTTTTTCTCGAACCCCGGTTTTCTACATATTTGGAATGCTTACAATATATTAGATAACACCTGAAGTGAATAAGCCGAATACGCCGTCTTTATGTAATAAGATGATGATTTAGTAGTTTCTGTCGTGCACGACAGAAAGTCAAAGCATGGTTTTATTTGGCGAACGATTACGATAACAGGCAAGTTCAAAACAAGGTTTGCGGTTTTCTTTTGCACCTGTTTGTCTAATAAACCTTCGAAAGGTTCTCGGTAGGTGGTCCACAAGCGATCCAGTGAAATTTGAGAGAAATTCGTATCCTAAAAAAAATCTCCTCCTGTCACTTTAATTAGGGTCTGCCTTAATTCCTGTAATCATAACATCCCCCTTGTAAATCAGAATTTGTCTCCCTGTAAATTTGAGTCTGCTCTCCTCTAAATCAGCGTCTGTGCCTGTAAAACAGATTTCCGAGGGCGCACTCAATGTTCAAACAAATTTTTTTTTTTTTTTTTTTTTTGCATATACATAATGCTTGTCCATACACTATTCACTAACTTTGGAATTAAGCATTTTAACCATCTTTAGTTCTAGATGACTATTTTCAATTACTATACAAAAAAACTCTATTTCGAAATCTCTGAGTCAGCCTTCAACATAGCATATTGTTTGACACTAATGACTATATATCTTTTTATGACATTGTGTTTCTTGCATCATCTTGTTCTGTACAGTGTCTGGTAAGGTCCGAACGTACCGGCAAAGTAAGTGTATACGCGGACAGCCCAATCCCCACATCCACGTGGTACCAGACGGATAGCTCAGGCTTACCGGTGTTGTTCCAGCCCGGTTTAATGCTTTGAATTATTACTTATCCCTATTGAGCAGTTCCTAGCGACTTCAGCTTTGGATATGGCCGGAGATAGCCTGCGTGAACTAACGGGGAAAGATGGGTAACAGGCTTGGATACGGTTTTGGTCAGCATAGACGTAGTACCGGTATAGTTGTGGTGCGCGGCCTATCTACTCAGCCTGGTGTGGCTCCGTAACGATACCGTTTTTGTGTTTGAGATGCAAGTACAACATAACGCCTGTCTACCAATTGTCTACTGATGCGAATTGAATTACGTAATTGTATTGTAGTCTACATAGTAATTGGCGCACATAGCCATTGTTGCTGAAAGCGCCATTCAATCTAATCAACCAACCAACCAACCAAACAACCAACCAACCTGTTCTGTACAGTACTTGACTACGAATCTATACTCGAAACGCCGTGCCATGACTTTACATCTACTCTGCACTGCTGCTATCTCTCTTTTTGGCACCATTACTATATATTGCCAACAGGGCAACGCGCTACAGTACAACGCGATTGAATTTCATTTCTCCAAAGCGCCCTGTTTCTTACGGTATCTTGCCATCTCCGTCTTTGTCGAACACGCGGAAGGCTTCCTTGATGTCAGCTCCAACGTCAATCTTGCTCATTTTCTTGCTCAGCGCTTTCTGGAATCCCTTGAAAGTAAGCTTGCCAGTGCCTATATGGAAGATGAAAATATTTATCGCAATTAATGGAGATGCCATACTATTGAGATTTTCGGTTTTGAATTTAGTTGTGCGGCTGTGATATATATACGCCCAAGTTCCGCCTAATATTTAAATTTTGTTTTGTCATAATGTCTTCAGAAATCACGTGTCACTGCATCACAAGTTTTTAGCAATCGGACATGCTCACCTTCTGGGTCAATTTCTGCTGTCATTTCATCTACTTCTTTATCAGACAAATTCCACCCGATTGACATCATTACTTGCCGTAAATTATAGGTGTAGATTTTGTCGATTGAATCTTTGCATTCAAACGATTTAAAGGCTCTCCACACGGCTGTAATAAAAAACAAAACCACAAACAAAATCAAAAACAAAACAAACAAAAACATTTAAAAAACAAAACAAACAAAAGACTACGTTAGGTTACACAAAGCCGATAATATCGAAGAAAACTGTGTTCTATGATCTGATGATATCTTGAAAAGCATCACATTTTGTACTTAAGATCTTCGTTTCTACCTCCAAAAGATAATACGACAAAAGACACCATATATGTCATGTGATCAAAGGAAATATTGTTAATTTTGATTATATATCAACAAAGTGAAAACTTTTCCCACCATAAATACATGTACTAATAAATATCATAGTTAACATTTATTGGGTATGTTAATCGTAAATGTTGCAGACTTTCTTAAAAATAATAAAATGTCATCAATATCTTCCCCTGAATATCAGTGACCAGCTGTACATCTTACTACACTACATTGCCTCAAACAAATAATGCGCTATTGATATTCAGTAAATCCACCCCGGAGGTAAGGACTGAGATTGCAGCAAAGTAGTTGGCACTCTCTTTTGTATTTGGTTATCAAGATTAATGACAAACAAGGTCAATGTCATTGACCTCTATTCATCTCCGAATTGTAAAAATATTTTTGAGGAAAAATGAACAATTTGAGCCCATTTTTAAAGAAATCGGAGCAATATTTAAGATTTAATCTTTGGTGATGACCTTTGATGATTTTGGTCTTATAGCTCCATAACCATACGTTATAGTAGTGCAAACTATACCTTTTTTAATCCTTGTAACAAGACAAACACTTTGGTTACCTTTAAACAGCAATCCAAGTATTTTGCATTTTTGACCCCTGTATTGTGAATTTTTACCCCTCGTGGATTCCGCCCACACTTTCACGAGGGCACCCCGTTAAATTTTTTAATTAATCTTCATAGAAGATAAATCCACTGAGAAATGATCCTCTGCTCTCCACGGTCACGGAATTACTCCAAATGACCCAACTTGATATTCGAGGATTATTTGACGGCGGTGACGGCCAATCTGCAGGCTGTGGAAAAGTTGCCGAATTCAGTGCTCGATAAATTCTACGCAGCTTGCCGAAAGGAAAATGATACTTGAGTATAGGAAGCAGTCGAAATTGTTAAATATTACTTTAACTATGTTCTGGGCTATATTAGGCCTATGTTAGAATCCTGTCTCAGAATGATCTTTTAACCAATCAGATGACAAGAATCTATACATTTGGTACATAAAAAAAATATTGACTTCTTCTTCGGGGCATGGTTGAACTCTTGGCCCTCGGTGATCTCGAGACCATACTATGTTACGCCTCGGGGGATACTATGGTTTCAAGATCACCATTGGATGAAAATCTTCTCTGACTCAACGCAGCAGCAACACAGTTCAAACTTGAGTTAGGTATTGACGGCATTGAATAGGATAAAGCGAAAATTAGGTCTACCAAGATGCTAAAAACTCATTCAACCAAACTAACATTGGTGAACGTATCCACATTGCAAGAAGAACCACCTATATGCATTGATGGCGCGGGGCTGCTTGGCAAGAATGGAGACCCTACTATCTCTTACCACATGTGGCATGTGTATGTTATACCAGGATGTTATTGGGAAGGAGGTTGGTTCTTCCGGTGGGCGGTAACAGGCACATACGACATCTGTTGTAGCCAAACTAGAGAAATCAGAAGAAGAAAATACTACGGCAACTAAAATTTCTCCCGGATCTCCCAACACCCCGCAATTGCGGCTGCAATGGGATCTGCTTGGTGCCACACCTTTCACTTGCATTATTGAGCAAGCTGTTGACATGTATGATATTAGCTGACATATAGAAATTGGTCTCTATTCAATATAAATAAATACTAATAAATGCAAGCAGCATTAGATAGCGATGCCTATACATTAAGTCTCAAAGCGCTTTAACATTATTCCGCTGTCACTAGGATAATCACATTTTCACATATTGAAAATTCGGCAGACAAACGGGCACGTATTGTCACGGACCCGAGCCGGAGGCAATATGGCATGAATATGGGTTGATGAAAATTAAGTAGTTGACTGGTTTACCCAAAAACTTAGAATTATTAAATTTGCCCAGCAAATTGGACTAAGAACAAATAATAAAATATTCGCTAAATAACTGTATTTTCTCAAAGCACTACAAATCTGTTAATTACGTTATACAGTTCTAATTTCTATTTGAACGGACTAATTTGAAAATAATCAGCCCTGCCAATCTGACAAGGTCAGAACCATCGCAAAGCCCAGGAAATGACACGGCTACAGAGGCAAGGACCAAAGCAATGAGCAGCAGGAACAATCATATAATTTGGATCCCACTAATTACACAAAACGGTTCAAACCACAAGCAAAGACATATACAATGTTGGCTAAAATGTGATTTTAAATCCGAATGTAAAATTTTGACAACAAACAACCCTGACCAAAGCTTGACAACAATCTTAAAAATACTAGCCTGCCTTAAACTAATACTCTATTTTAATGTAGGTACTTCTTAAATACAACTAAATGACTAAGGCCACGTGGCATTTACTTCGCTACACATGCAGGCTCGTGCATGCATTGTAAACATGTACAAACCAACTGCACACATTTGAAAGCATGATGTTATACACAATTTCACAAGTGCAACACCAAAGGTCAGGAAATGGCGGGGTTCTTTTAAATTCTGGCCTAGCCACCCAAAACGCCACAGTTTTTAGTGCAACAAAAAAATTACCAAACGCGATCGTGAGCGGGGCTCTATTTACAAAAATTGCCAAGGGGGGCCACTTTCAACGACATCGAAGTTAACAAAACATCGCAATCACATCAAAATTCAACCAACGCCTTACAAAAAAATACAAACTATTCAAAAATGCTGCAAGCCTGTGCATCACCAGTAGCATAGGCCTACAAAACTATGACATAAACCCAGGATAGCACAGATTTAGTAAACCATCTCAAGTACAAAAAGGGTTGAGTGATTAAATATTGTGACAGACGGACAGGACACTGAAAAACATGGAGTTTAAGGGCTCAGTTGCTAAATGGTGCCTGAACGGAGGGGGCCAAAACAAAGTTGTTACAGGGGTCAAATTTGAAAAATTGATCCAATCATGTTTGAAAAAGCACACCATGTTATATGTTAACCATAATGATTCAGAAAGTATTAGTTTGTAATATGTACAGCCTAAGTTTCAGAGTTATAGGAATACAAAACGCAAAAATCAATAATTAAGGGTCAAATTGCAGTTGTACAGGGGTCAACTTTTTAAAGTTGCTCCGATTTGGATAAAAAATGGTGCCAAATTATTGGTGGAGTTCATAGGATTAAAATAAGTTTTTTATTTTTTTCTTTTTTCAAATTTTTAAGAAAGTAGGGGGGACAGAAGGTCAACGTCCAATTGCATTCAATGGGGGCTTGATCTTGTTACCCCCACTTCTAAGCAAGCATGTGAGACACTCACAACAATTCCTTATTTTATTCCTATGCACTCCACAAATAATTTGCACCATTTTTTATCAAATCGGAGCAATTTTTACAAAATTGGACCCCCTTACACTGAAATTGACCCTTTTTATTGAATTTTTGCACCCCCCTGTTTTTAGCCTCTAACTCTGGAAAATTTAGATTGTACATATTTACAACCCTCTACTTTTCTTGAATCATTATGGTTTGACACTCAATATGGGTAACTTTTCATCATGATTGGAGCAATTTAAAAATTTGACCCTGTAAATTCTCTGTATTGGCCCCCTCTCGTTTAAGGCCCCACTTGCGGCACTTAAGAATCCGCTTTCAGGGTTCCTGTCAGTGTATACATATTTAATCACTTCAAACCTTTTGTACTTGAGATGGTTGTTTCACAAAGTGTGCTAGATCCAGGGCTGAGACATTTGCAAGCCCATGCGAACTGCAATTATCTTTCTGCATTCTCAAACACGACAGAGAACAAGAGTTTAACGTGTTGCATCCAAAGACACAAACAAAACAAAACTTGGACATTTCAAACTGATCGTCCAAACCCGCCACATTATGGAGCCCCCATGTTTTGTTTAACTCGAAAACCTTGCACGAAATGCAAAACCGAAAGTACAGGACTTCGTACCCCATTTTACACCCATAAATAACCAATGGGCATTTGCTATAAATTCAATCGTCAACTTTTCCCTGATGGGTCGGCGGTGTGATGCGTTCAAATAAATTAAAAATCAAAACGAAACGTTTTTCCTAATGTAGAACGAAAAAAAACACAGTGAGATTTCGACAAGTCTCCGCTTAACTCACTTTCAACTTGTTAGTCAATAATAACGGGACGCTAACGCACAAAAAAAAGGTGGGTCCTGCCACCAAATCCCGGGCTCGGACCACAGACCCATTATAAAAACATGTTAAGGACGCAAACACTGTGCAATGACTTATGACCAGGGATAAGACTCGATGTAACAAAACCAAAATTACCCTTAAAATTACCACAAAAACAATTTTTAAAAACATGTAATCTCAAAAAATTATTTTAGCTGAATAAAAAAAACCCAAACCAACTAAGAAAAACACGAACTCCCCCACTTCCCCGAATTTGCCCACCCTGCAAGGTCCCTTTTAAAATTAAAACAATGCACCACAATGTTATGAGCAGGTTTGACACAGTTTAACATTTAGCTTTAAAATGGCAACCAGAGAAATATTACAGTAATGAATGGTGGTTTTACAATGCCACCGGCACATGGACTTTAGACAGTCCCTTTTTAGGCATGGTTACACGACACATGAAGTGTTTGTTTACTGACCCGCAAAACACCATCGGGCATTTTGCAATCGAGGCGATAAGCCATGCATCTACCCACAGCAGACTTGTTTCAGTCTCTGTGATAAACCCTGAAGAAATCTTGGTTACACGGGAGAGCTGGCAATGCCAAACTGTACGATATGAATATGAAATAACTTAAATTTAAACCTACAGAAACTATCTGACAAACATGACATAGCCACGATTGGAATTCCGTCACCGATTGTGTACCACAGCCAATGTTGTCACCACACATGACACAAATTGCACACTTTTTGCAGTCTCACTCTCCTGGCATGCAAATAACATGCTGAAATTCAATTCAACGGGATGAATTCAGCATTCGGCCACCACCTCCCCCAACATGCAGGTATTTAGCCGAGACCGCCGAAATCATAGGGTGTGGCAAAAACACAAATTCTTTCCAATTCAACATCAAAATTAAACGCCATCAAACCGCGGCGGATCATTGCACAGCTCAAGTCGCAGGCCCACATTTCTGCCAATAAGCCTTAAACCCTAATGTAATTTTAACTCATCTTATAAATTCAACATAAGCTTACACTAAACTATTCTTAACCTAAAATTTCCTAAATTACTATAAAATTTGCAAACTCTGGTCAGGGGATTAATTGAATTATAATTTTCTTCAATATTGCACATAAATAGCAACACAATTTATAGCCAACATAACTTACATGCATCAACTAACATTCTTCACCTTACATTCAGATCTCCCACACAAAGTCAATAAAAGTTTTGGTCCACACATCCATCACCACACACCCTTCACTTCCAGCATCCAGCTCACACACTGCACAAAAGCCACACCACACAACAGAACAAAAGACACATACCCAAGATGGTCCAATCACAAAGGAAAGAAAAAGATCAGGTGAAACATAGTGGAGGGAAGAGAACAAAAGAAACACAGATGCACAGAAAGAGATTATCTAGGGCAAGAGGTGAAAAAGTTTGATCAGTAGAAAGAGGGCAGCACAGGAATAGCAGGAGAGATTGGATCATCCCAGGGGGGGACCTATAATAAAACACAATTATCAAATATCAAATTTTACCAAATAAAACAAACCCCAATTTGTGACAGTATGATTACACCTAACAGCTCCTCATTTACACCTGGGTGAAGTGAGGCAAGCGAGATAAAGTGTCTTGCCCAGGGACACAACACGTTGGCCATGGCGGGGCTCGAACTCACAACCTAATGATCATGAGTCCTGTGGTTTCCCACTGGACCACACGTGCTCTAATATACGATCTAATTAACGACACTCCTAGTTCAGTTGAATGGAAGAGCATGGTGTCCAGAACTGTAAATTCTTTCTGGGTAAAGGAAATATGGGAGGATGCCAAAGACAAATCCACGCTTCGTTTTCTCAATCCAAACGATCTCAAGTTTGGGATACCCCATCCTGCTTGGAGGACACTCAGTACGGATCCACGGGAAGTTGAAAGAGCTACAATTAAAGCTAGGCTCTCAACCGCACTTATTTACTTCAGGGCAATCGGTAAAGATTCAATCAATATGATGTCGATCCCACCTGTCCTATGTGAGTCTTTTGTGCCATGTAGAGCAGAGGACCGTATGCATTTTGTATTGAGCGGTAGTGACCTCAGGAAATCGCCAATCTCCCATAGTGATGCTTCAGGTTCTACTCTCGGGATGTTGTGGGCCGCATATTCAACGATCGGTGTGTCCTTTTACAAATTATATTGGATTGTACCATACATTTCTGGATGAGCTCAATCTAATCCCCAGAATTGCTTCACTTTATGAGGAAATCGAGTCTGCAACAAAGTTACTTTGTTATAGTATTCATACACGGGGGTGCCCTGGTTAGCCAAATTAGGTCTTGATAACTATTGTTTCTATAATTATCATATATTTATGAGTATGCTTACCCTATTTAATGTATATGCCATTTAATTTAATGATAATGTACCAAATTCTGTCCCAGCCTTCATCAATCTCTTACGTGACCTTTACAGTAGAGCCTCTTCCACCCTAAGCTCCACAAGGACAGTGACAAGATCAAGCTAGAGAGAGGAGCAAGACAGGGAGAAAACATTTCACCCAACTCTTCACCTCATGCCTTAAAGATGCCATCATAAAGGCGATAACTGCGGGAAGGAAGAGGATCTTAAAACATTGATGGTGAAAAATCTCTCTCACCTGATCTTTGCCGCCGATATTATCCTGATTGCCAAGTCACCAGAGAAATTGGAAAGCATGCTAAATGACATTCACAGCACCAGCAAACCGGTCGGACTCGGCATGCATGTTGGGAAACCAAAGTGATGTTTAATGACCCCACAAGGAAATCCATGATAACTGTAGATGGGAAAGTCATTGAAGAGGTCAACAGCTACATCTACCTTGGGAAGACAGTGATGCGTGATGATGATTTACTGCCTGAGATCAGAAGGAGAATTGGACTAGGCTGGGCAACATTTGCAAAAGTGGAAAACATCATGAAAAATAAGAAGACAAGTATGGAGTTTAAAGAGAAAAGTGTTCAATGAATATATTCTTCCTGTTATGACAAATAAATAATAATAAATGCCAAGCAAGTTCATATAGCGCTTTATACAATTAAGTCTCAAAGCGCTTTACATTTATTCCGCTGTCACAAGGATTAATCACATACGGCAGTGAAACGTGGGCCCTGAATAACACCACGATGGAGAAGCTTGCAGTTGCACAGAGAAGATGAAGCGAATCATGCTTGGCATAAGACTTCAAGATAAAAAGAGAATTGCTGGATCCGATCCAGACAGGAGTTACTGATATTATCGACTGCATTAGGAGTGCCAAACATAGATGGGCAGGCCACGTTGCTAGAATGTAGGATAACAGGTGGACCATCAGAGTGACGGAGTGGACCCCCAGAGAATGGACAGAAAGCAGGACGTCCAAAACCAGATGGAGAGACGAAATGACAAAACAACTTGGTCCAACGTGGACAAGAATGGCTAAAGATAGAGATTTGTGGAAGGGGGGTCCTCTTCTGAGTGAGCTAAGCCCGGATATGGATGGATATGGACCATTCTGTCAACATGCCTTACATTTTTGACAAGTGGCATTTTGCAATATTTGCAAGGAACTCACACTCTCATTATTTTTCACACCTATGACCTATGAAATTGTGGCGAACGTATGTATAGTCTAGTTTCATACAGGGGCATGTAACTAAGCTAAAGTCTTTTTTCTGACGTATGTTAAAAGGGCATTGAAATGAAAGCTATAGTTAAAATAGTCAGTGATAGGTATGAACTTATACATGTTATTCTTTCTATTATATTTGATGTGTGACTATTGTATGTTTGGTGCGGTGTCAAACGATTTTGGTATTCTGCACGCTCGGGGAAGATTAGTGAGTAACATTATGACATGATTGTATGGTGGCGGGTCAATGAACAACAAAACTGATGCAGTCTGTTTATGTTTGCCTCAGTCTAATCTACACCTTAGGGGTGCGCATGAATTAAAGGCGGTAATTCCAGCAAGCAAGCAAGCAAGATGGGTACTCTCCTTTAACAAATGGCCGTAAGATAAATCAGAAAGACAGATATTTGTGATATTACCTCACATTGGGCTGGAGGGAGGTCGCCCATTGGATTTCGTCATCATCTGGATCGCTTGTCTGTTCTGTTTCTTCAGAATCTTCTGAGTCAGATTGAGGAATTTTTGTCCTGCCAAATGATAACGTAATATAACATTTTAAAATATTATGAGTTCTATGTTATGATTAACTTCCATCTTCCTTGCCTACCTCTTCTTACAATATCTATCTTTCATTAGAAGGAATGTAAATAGGCTCACATGATTTTAAACTTTGTTCTAAAACCTGCAAAAATATGTTCTTAGCCCACGTCAGGTCAGAATTCATCGATTATGATAATACATGTCAAGGGGTCAAATGGTGTTAAAAAAAAACGCAAACATTGAATTTTGCGATCAGGAAGACAAGACATTAAAGTAGTTGTCTGGCCTGATGTAAGGCGCGAAACAATATGATTTTATTCCATCAGAGCTAAAGTTATGTATTAATTACACAACATGAATATTCATGAACAAACAACCCAATCAAGTCAACTGAGTGGGGCGTAGGAAGCTATGGATGTACAATACTGCTGTTGTACCCAAAAACTGCCGTGGGAGTTCAACATCTACTACACCAAATAATGAAGCACATGAGGAGGTACTTAAGCAGTATGCGCCACCACCAAGCGCTCTGTACAGGAGCAGGAAACGTATGGCATGCGACGAAAAGGCTAACCACATCAGTCAAACGTATGCACGTAATAAGTACCATCTAAACAAGTACTCTAAAGATGGAAGACACAGGGGACACTCTACAGAAAATGCATGGAAAGAAGTTAAAAAGACGCAAAGCCAGACTGGAAATGGTATAAAAGAATTAGGACAGAAAGAACGCCGTCTAATTCTGAATGAAATGGCTTAGAGGTCAGACGGACAGAACCGGTTCTTGGGTACAAAAGAACCAAAATCTAATCAAGACATGAGCATCAAGAAACAAAAGGACAAGGAAATGCCACCGGACTAATAAAAGCGTAGATGAGGAGGACCGGCGGTCACCTTTACGGATGTGTGAAACAAGGGCAGTGGTTCAATTGGGAGTATGTCAGCAGGTCGACACCTCTTGGAAGAAACTGTTGAATGGTTGGACGCCAGAGTTGCTCTCTTTCCACACATCAAAAACGCAATTCATGATCAAATTCCTCTTCTTGCTAATCTGAAGCTGTCGGGCAAGACCAATCTGGACTCTGCCAATTATTGTCATCATCGTCAGTGCCACACTGTTTCACGATCGCACAATGGTTTGTAGCTAATCCATTATAAAGCGGAAGATCCAACTGGCGCCATGACCAACCATGAAAACAATCAATACAGGTCTAGGCACCGTACGTTGTAGAGTCAAATCAGAAAAATCACACCTGAGAATCTGAACTCCATCTCTACAATAGCCTTTCGCACAGCTGATGGTACAACTATCGAAATTTCTAGTCTTTTACCCATTGCCTAGACAGAGCAAACAACATTCTGAAGAAGGCCAATGATAGATATATTCCAGATGATGAGGAACAAAACAAAAAGTGTGCTCTCCAGAAATCACTGAAACTGCTAAGAGACCAGATATCAACCATCTTTTACCAAACAAAGACAGTGATCATCATAGATCTAACGATCCCTATGGATGAGAATCTATCAAATGCATATGCAAGAAAGAAGTGCAAATCTAGTGGCTGACTGTGAAAACTGAGGATGGTCTACTTTCCAGTAGAAGTAGGAAGCAAAGGTTTTTGTAATACACCAGTCAACATAATCCACTCGGCACTCATGGGCATTCACATAAAGGCAAGAGAAAGGCATCATAACCCATACAGCAGCCAAATTTGCATTCAGAGGGGAGCTGATGTAAGTTGGTCATCTGGCTTAGCGGAAGGTCAAAGGCATTCAGACAGATGGAGCTACAAGCAACTCCAGTAATATGCTCTGAGGGAAGTGGAATGCTTGAGCGCGCTCACGAAACCAGGTTTAACCCGCCAAAGTGTGGTCCAAAGCCCAGACAGAGACCTCGAAACACACTAACTATGACAAAGAGATACTGCATAAGGTGAACTTTTCCCTACTAAGTCACCTTCAAAGAAGGGTAATATATAAGGAGGGTTGCTTATCTAAAAAGGAGAAAAGTGGCTCCGAAGGTGACAGGCTGGTGTTCGAACACATGAACTATTCCTCGCTATTCATTAGCTGATTCTTATTGCCAAGTGTGATTCACAAGGAAATAGTCTTAGGGACTGGCTCTACGACTTCGTCTCTAGGGTCCCAACTCGTCTCCAGAGTCACAGGAAGGCGTAAGAAAAAACATGCTACTTAACGGTTTATATCGACGTACTGGCTACGGGGCTACATGTATCACGGGGGGGGGGGGGGTACTCACCAAGAAATGACAAGGGTACCGCAAACATGAGTCTCATTTTCATGCCAATTTTGGCATAGCCATGGGTGGTTTTTTTTTCAAAATATTCTTCAAATTGGTTGAAAAATGATGCAAATTGCTCAATCGGAAGTAAAATTTCTAGTGATGGGAAATTAGTCAATTTCCTCAAACTTTCAAATTTGCTAAAAAGATCAAAATCTTTAGGAGGAAACTATGTGGCAAATTTGGTTTAAATTTGGCTAAAAAGTGCCATCTCTAGTATAACTATGGGCACTGATGGGGCCCCCTTTTCGGCAAAAATCAGTGGATGATACAGGATATCCTCTGTTCTTCCATATAAGGCACCAGGGTAATAGATCTGGTCCTACTCCCAGACTCACGGAGGCACGATTCCTAATAAACCAAACATTTGAGAAACAATCGGTGTCTTGTAGCAGTAGTTATTAGTCCGGGTCGCGTATTTCATTAGTCCGGAACAACGGTAAGGAATAGGCACTCAATTCAGGGGATCTTCACTCAACATTAGGTTTTTCCACGGCTTGATTCCGTATCGTCGATGGAGCCGGACTATAGTGCTTTCACACCGGGCGATAACAATAGACTAACAAGGTAATATTTGCATACTGCGGTGCAGCCCTCATGCCAAACACGCGACATTTGTCTTGATGTTACGGAAACAGTCTGACATCAGAGCAGATACGAGGTACTGCACGGTCTTCAAGCCAGTCACTACACACATCTGTCCTGATGTAAGGTAAGTCTGGTGTCACGATAATAAAGCGATAATGAGGTACTGCAACAGCATCAAGGCAATCACTACACCAGGTTCCTATGTAAGGTTTAAAAGTCTGAACGTCATGATCATTATTGGGATATGAGATAATGCACAGCCCTTAAGCCCTCAACAGCGCACATCTGCATGATGATGATTGTAAGGTTAAAAGTTCTGAAGCATCATGATAATTATTGGAGATATGAGATACTGCAAAAGCCCTTAAGCCATCACAGCGCCATCGGTCCTGTATGCATGATGTAAGGTAAAAGTCTGACGTCATTAATTAGTGAGATATGAGATACTGCACAGCCCTAAAGCCCATCACAGCGCACATCGGTCCTGATGCATGATGTAAGCGGTAAAAGTCTGAAGTCATGATATTATTGGCATATGAGATTAATGCACAGCCCTAAGCCATCACAGCGCACATCTGTCCTGATGCATGATGTAAGGTAAAAGTCTGACGTCATGATAATTATTGGAGATATGAGATACTGCACAGCCCTTAAGCCCATCACAGCGCACATCTGTCCTGATGCATGATGTAAGGTAAAAGTCTGACGTCATGATAATTATTGGAGATATGAGATACTGCACAGCCCTTAAGCCCATCACAGCGCACATCTGTCCTGATGCATGATGTAAGGTAAAAGTCTGACATCATGATAATCAAAGCAGATAATGAGGTACTGCACAGCACTCAAGGCAATCACTACACACATGTCCTGATGTAAGGTAAAAGTCTGACGTCATGTCAGTCAGAGCAGATATGAGATACTGCACAGCTCTCAACCCAATCACTACACACATCTGTCCTGATGTAAGGTAAAAGTCTGACGTCAAGTCAGTCAGAGCAGATATTATATGAGATACTGCACAGCTCTCAACCCAATCACTACACACATCTGTCCTGATGTAAGGTAAAAGTCTGACGTCATGATTCTCAGAGAATATTCGAGGTCCTGCAGTCCTCAAACGGCAAGCCCATCGCTAATCGCTACACACATTTGTCCTGATGTAAGGTGAATAAAAATTCCTTTAAAAAGGAAAGGGGGAGTCAAGGGGAAATATCCATGTAAAAGGTATGGAAAGGGAACAATAGATAATGCACATTTTTGTGGAGTTTTGCAAGTTGACTTATGTGACTTTTTGCACATACTTAGCCGAGGCATACATGAACATAAATATTTAACACATAGTGAATAGGGGTTTCATATCCCTCTTACATTGACGATTTTAAAGGAAAAATGCGACCAATCAACATAGAACATACTACACCTTATTCGGGACCGGGAAAACAATCAACGCTATACTTACCCACCACAAGATTGACCACTGCAGACTCACCAGCAGAACTGGAAGAAGCAATCCTGACGGACGTAAAGTATATTACAGGATTCGGCACACGTACCAACGTGATCACTAACATTCTGTTTTAAATATTATAAAGCCCTTCCCAAAATGTAAAGCTCCCACGTTCAGCAACATTGGCACCCAATGACTTCATTTTATTTTCTTAAATTTTACTTCTGTCACCCAAAGACTTAATTTTTCAAAATGTTTTCAAAAATGTTCATCCACGCCATTGCACTATTTCAATTCATATACAAACTTAGAACATTCGTACTTCATGACATCTTACCTGTCATTCCACTGTATTTACTCGTAAATATCACATTTTGTAAGTGTGCAATTGCAATCTATCTATACTACTAAAAAATGAAATCTGAGATCAAAGGTCACACGCATCTAGGTAAAAGGTCACACACGGGGAAATGCACTAGTACTACTAAAATGAGATCTGTCTGTTCGACTATGCGTTTTGACGCACTTTGACCTATGGAGCTGATGTTTGGCATGCAGGTAGAAAACAACAGCCTGAGGTTTATTATCAGGGTTTCAGGGTGACCCAAAAAAAATCAAAAGTCATCTGGAGGTCAATTTGCGTAAAAATTGCCGTATAACCACAAAATTTGACCAAAAGGACCGCTAACCTGAGCAAAGAACAAGTCTGAGGTCAAAGGTCACACACACAGGACAAAGGTCGCTTTCAATTTGACAAGAAACCCAAGTAAACAAGAAAGCTGGGTGACCACATAGTTACATCTATACTTGACTGCAGCTGCAGATCATTTTTGCAACCATAAAACTACAGCCTCACTGTAAATAGGCCTAATTACAATAAGAAATGCACTTTTCAACCATGTCTAAATGTAAGAGTAGAATGTGTGTGATAGTATGTACGACAAGTTCGTATTTTCAGTCATGATCAATTAACAGTACTACGCATGCAGCAAAAAAATTAAGAACCTCAGGGCCCCCCTAAAATATTGCTCTCAGGGCCCCCTCGGACACACCTTAGTCTCACTAGAGTGCGATATTGCGTTGCTCCTTGACGCTAAAGGGGCCCCACCTTAATCTGCTGACAGGGCCCTTTTCCTTAAATCCGCCACTGTACAGGAAATTATACTGTAACTGTTATTGAGTACCCGTTTTCCTTGCCATGTCTGATACATTGATTCTCGTCGGACGCGTTGCTCATACATACGTCCCGCATCCACATTTTCGTTTCTTGGCTGTGATCTTGGAGACCAGGTCATGCTGTGGTTGTCTTTACTATCAAAGCTTACGAAGGACATGTCATCTGACCCCGTTTTGTCGATCTTAAATGTCACCGTACTTCCAAGCGTACTGCGGCGTTTGTCCTTTTTTGTCTTCTCCCGTGCGCTTGCTATTGTTGACAAACTCTCGTCTAGTGGTTTCGTGTTGGACTCTTTCCTACTATTTTTTTCGTTTGCACGATAGTCTTCGGAATCGCTATTGCTGATAACATCAGCTTTGATATTAATTCCATTAGGAATTGTCCCGTCCACCTTGTCACTTTGATCAGAGTTACTTTCATCTTCACGTGCGATAGATGGTTCCATGTACTGTCTTTCTGCCGCAGCTCTCTCTTCTGTACTAACAGATTGATCATCCAGCATCGCTAACTCTGAAAGTTGACTAATTACGTAATGTCTGGAACAAGAAATGAAAACTTTATGACTACAAGCTTATTTTAGAATTACCCTGTAGCAGGATAATGGGTGAGCCAGTGGCTCATGAAAATTAATCGGGATGCCGGCCATATATATCGCAAGCCATAAGGGTCATAACGTATTGTTGCAACACGTTGTAAGAAAGTCACAACGCGCTGTGGGAATTCCAAAACGCGTTACTGGAATTCCACAACATGTTGCCTAAATTTCACAACGCGTCGTGACTTTCTCACAACTATACTAAATTTCAAAATCAGGAAGAGCGTGGACCAGATGAGAAGATCAACTCGGGTGAAAAATATGGTATTAGTGTTGGTGTTATTTGGTGTTGGTGATGGAGGTGGCAATCGCAATTCACAAATAGAATTCTATGGTTCTCGGCTTACGCAATCGCTGGACGCCTTTTTGTTATTAGCCAATCAGAACAAATATGTGAAGTACTTACTACGAATATTTGGCGACAACATACGTAATGTTTAATGTGTCCACTATCCACGTTTTCATGAAAATTGGTCATTGCGTCTTGGTCAGAAAAAAACAAGTGGTTCTTCCAGCTAAAGCTGGCGGCCCACAATAATAAAACCATAAACAGGAAAAATTACCTGTATTCCTCATACTCCAGTTTAGTTCCTCCATTGAAATAGCTAGGAGCCGCAAGGTTATTCATCAAACTCAGATACTTCAAGTTTGGATACACTTTAGAAATATTATCCACAAATAGCGTAAGGTAGGATATTTTGTTCTTGTTGAGCCATAATGTAGTTAATTTAGGCAGATGTGGGAATTCGGCGTATGATTTGACCTCATTATTATCCAAAACTAAGGTATGGATGTTGGTGAAACCTTTCAGAGAACGTAGGTCGCTGGTAGGTCATGTTAAGAAAGAGTATCTGAGATTTAACGTGACACAAACGATTTACAGAATCTAAAAGATTACTTTTCGTTAGTTTTCATCAAATTTTCTCAAAAGTTGCAGAAAATAACTTAAACAGTAAACATTTTGTTTGCGTGTGCATTGTAGTGTATTTGGAGTAAGTCAAAGAATCAGGTATGTCTCTCTTTCCAAGAGAAATGGGGTAGCCATCTCTATGGGTTATACACCACTAACCTGGCTGCCGTAGGATCAAAAATCTTGGGTGGACTACTTTCTTGCATGGCATCTGGAAAAAGTGCTTTAAAATGTATGAAAATGCATTAAGAAAGTGATGAAATTTCATGATTGACATGTAACTGTATGTTTTCTCAAACTAAGTGGCATTTGGACAGTGAATTTGAAGCAATTTACTCCGCGGTCATCAATTTCACATCGATTGCAAATTACTAGCTTTGGCGACTATAGAGAATCTTGGGTTGCCGGTCTGACATCGGGCGAGTTTGGTGATTCGTAACTAAAACAATTTCCTTTACGGCATCTTATGTTCAAAATTTGGTTATTTGGTGATTTTAGCTTGTACTTTGGGGTGATGTTGTTGTATTTCCTCTGTGAGAGTTTAAATGTGAAAGAAACATGCTCAAAGTTGCCATTTTTTTCCCATAGACTACTGTGTATAAGTGAGTTAGTTGTGTGTAACCTATGGGCGCCATTGCCCACGGATTATGGTGAAGTCGTACAAAACTCATTGCAGCGGTGCTAATATTCCGATAGATGTAAAATCCACCCATCAGCTGAAGTGAACAAATTTATGTGGCGAATGGTTTTAGGAAGAGAGAAAACTTGAGTACCCAAACTCCTGTGAGAGCGACACTGAAGTAAGCTGGAAGTAGTCGAGGATTGGAAGCCGAAGGACTCAAGTCCTCAAAAAGTAGCCAGACTCTTGACTTGAATGTGGGGCAATATTTGTGTATGCTCAGCTAAGATTTCATGCTACACTGAAACATTGGTTTACCCTCCAGTGCCCTCTGAAAACTGTCTGTTCAAAATGACAAGTTGTCACACAAAGAAAGACCCCATATTCCTTTTAAATGTCACACAAGACCCCTATATATCTGTAACAGTCTACCACAGTCCCAAAGCCCCATATTCAAATTTGTCACTCGGAAACCCCTTATTTTGTGGCAATTTGGCGTCTCTCAACCAAAATCCCTCATTTTTTCAGTCTTCTTGTAACCGAATGTCACTGGGTTTGGAAGAGCGAGCATTTAACATGTTTAACCCATATCCATTTCATATGTGAGTGCCCCCGGGGTCCAATAGCCCATTGCATATCAGTACAAACTTCTTCTTCTTAGCGTATCCCACAAGTCATTGGTAATGGCTTTGTGGTGAAAAACTGTCAGTACAAACTAACTTCCGGAAAACAAACCCTGGAACCGCGTATATTGAAGAAATGAAAGTGTCAAAATTAAAAGGATACGAGAAGTTGTTGAAGCTGAGATCTAATTCTTGAGTATGGGCTGCAAATTTCTTCGACACATCCTTAGGAATTTCAGACAGACCTCGATAAGCCAATGTTAAACGACCGTTGTCGTCAAGAAGAGAATCGCTCAACAAATCATCAGGATCCATGTTTTACCTGCATAAACATGATACATATTATATGTGTTATAAAAATAATTTTACGCAATTGAAGATGTATGCATGGTAAACACGTGTTTTCGCGTACAGAAGCGCGTACGCTTTTGTGTATGATAAATTTTAATTACGAATTATATGAATTATATTGTAAAATGTTCAGAGTGCAGCATCTTTATTAACACTGTAAATCCATGTGTTCTGGATCTGAACATCTATATATAAACACTATTTTGTCTCACTTTTGAGACATGTCTGAGCATTAATTTCTGAACATTTAGGTGTTCAGATGTTTAGATTCTAAACACATCTCCATAACATGACGTTCATGTGTTTAGACACAATAAACACTATAGTGTTAAGCTTTGTGGCACATTTAGCAGTGTTTAAAACGCGTTAAGGCGTTCACGTTAGAAATTCCCATTGCTCTGATTTAGAAATTGGGAAATCGATGCTGAATTTCTATGCTTTTTAGTGATTTATAGGAGCAGTGGTTTAAGAAAATACCCACCTTTTGACAAAAAAGTTTGTATTTTTGATTTTGTTGTTCTGTTGAACTCGTCTAGGCGCTTAAAAAACTGTTTATATAGAACAGAAGCATGGACCCAGGTCAAACATCATCGTTCACCCGACACTACAGAAAAGGTTTGACACCTTTGGTAGTTAGTATGGACCCTCTATATCAATGCTAGGTAGTTAGTACTCTCAAATTGTAATGTCACTTTTTCAATAGGGCCAATTTCAGGTTACACAGGGGTTAAACTTTTAAAATGCTCCAATCATGTTAAAATGTATGCCATATAGTCCGTCTAGTCATAAGGATTCCAAAAATGTATAGTTTGTACCATCTATGACCATTGGTTTTGTAGTTATAGGGTAAAAATAGCTAAAATGGTAAAAAAAGGGTCAATTTCCATTTTGTACAGGGGTCAAAATCAGAAGTTGCTCCAATTTTGGCAAAAAAAGTAAGTAAATATTTAACATTATCAAAACTATACTTTTTGGGAGTCCTCTTTCCTCAGGCAATAATTTGCAAGTATTTAAAATATAATCAGATTAACTTTTAATGTTGAACCCTGTACAAATTGAGAATGACCTTTTTTACCATTTGAGTCATTTTTACCTTATAACTCCAAAAGCAATGCTCGTGGGTGGTACAAACTATACATTTTCGGAATCCTTATGATTAGATGGACAATATGGCATACATTTCTACTTGATTGGAGCATTTTAAAAGTTTGACCCCTGTGTATCCTTAAATTGGGCCCTATTAAAAGGTGATACTACAATTTGAGAGTACTAACTACCTCGCATTGATATAGAGGGTCCATACTAACTACCAAAGGTGTGTGTGTGTGTGGTGTAAATTTCAAGATGTGCATCGTCTCATCATGCGGTCATTGTTAGAAATCATCGATCTGCAAGAACGTTTCGGCAATTGAGTTATCGGAATTAAAGCGATATTTGTAACAATTATAATAAGAACAATTTACAAGCGTGTTAAACCTGTTCAACTTGGCTTATCAACTTGGCCCTAGAATTCTACCTTACATCTAAATCGTGGAACAAGAACACAAACCTGTCTTTAGGTTCAAAGGTCAATAACTTTTAGTTCTACTTTTTAAGTCCACAAGAAAATCGGATCATTCTTTTGGAATGAGGTTTATTAACAGTCCTTTTTCATCAGGTGTCCATACACTAAACTTTTTGCAATATAGGGCCTGGGTTTCTTTATTGACTCACCCTGTAATTTGTCATCTATTTTGTCATGTAATTTATAATGCACTAGAAATAACAAATTAACGACAGTGGCGTAACGGGCCTGCCCGCTCTGAGGGGGCAAATTTCCCAGTCCCTGCCCCCGCCTGTTACGCCACTGATTAACGACAATCTTGTAATTTATTAATTTGTCATGCAACTTTAACAAGCGAAAATTTATAAGTGATGCAAACACATTTGATAATTTAAAAATTGTTATGTATTTACAATAAAGGCCAAAATCATGGGAGTCTTTGGCCACATAATATGACTTATGTGTAATGTGATCTGTGTGTAAAAATGTGTAAAAATGCTGTCGCTAACAGTTAAGGTCCGTTCATACTTCCACTGCACTTAGGGGAGGAGCACGGACCCAGGTCAAACATCATCGTTTACCCCTCACAACAGAAAAAGTATATGACACCTTTGGTCATGTTGGTAGTTAGCATGGACCCTCTATATCAATGCTAAAGAAAGGACTAGAATTCCTTGATATCACATCACACACGCACACACGCACACACATACACACATGCACGCACGCACTCGCACACACACCTGCACACACACGCATATGCACGCACGCACGCACGCACGCGGGGGGGGGGGGGGGGGGTTAAAGGTGTACTCCAAACCAGCCTAGGCATGCTAGTGTAACCCCCTCACACAAGAAACACGCACGCGCTTAACAAGCACCTGAACCTGCACCCTCACCCTCACAAATTTTCAACAAGTTGCCTGGTGTTGTTCCTTTTAATCAGTGTGCAGTGGATAATTTCAATAATTTGATATCCGTTTGGAGGCCATGTAAGTACAAAATGCCGCACAAAAACGAGGGTTCACAAATTACTTGACTACAATCACACACACAAATACCTATCCTTTTAAATATATAACTGTTGACCCGCTTAAATGTCATACAACTTCAAAAGAATCGATGTGTGTATATATAACTTATATGCGAAATATTAGCACCTCTGAAATACTCAACAAGTTCAAAAGTATGCCAGTCTGAATTTTTTTTCCTAGTTAGCCGTTCGAATGGTAACATGGTTTCTTCAAACATGACGCAGCACTTTCCGGCTAATAATAAAAGTAGTATTAGAATAAAAATATAAAATTAATCTTACCTTATGTTCAATATCCATATACCAAAGCACAGATCCAGGTAAACTGATGACGTTTTGAGCAAGCTCATAATAATTCCGTGTGCATTGGGGTGTTGAATCGATCAACCTCTGTCAAGATCACGGGATATAGTGGAGGGGCCTATGTAGAAATTTGGTGAAGTTTCATTTTAATTTTGGAACCACTAAATAGTATACTTAACTGGTGGGTCTGACCTATTCAGGAAATCGATGTTGCCATTTTTTCCAATTGACCTTTGACCTTGAACACAATGTCAGAGTCCAAAATGGTCATACATCGGCAAAGTCATATTGACCTTGGTACCAACATGTGGCACAAATTTCACAAGAATATTGTATATGATATTTATTTTTGTTATTTGACCTTTCGGTTTCCTTGTAATATGCGAATAACCTAATTAAGACAATAATCTGCATAAAATTGCCTTTATGCAGCTCCAGTCCTGTCCAAAGCAGAGTTAGGCCTCAAGTTCTTGAACAATGTAGTCATCTTAAACACTCTACTCTGCTTAAATGTAGATGAACCAACACAATCCCCCATTTATTTCTCTATTAGCCTAATACCCTTGGGTAAGTAAAGTAAGCACGTTGTTTTGTACAAATGTGCAAGAGAAAAATGATCGATGTAGTCCTATACAAATCCATGTAACGAATTGTCGTTACAAGAGTGAAATAACCACATTCTCACTTCAGCGACCAAAAGTCATCTAAATACTAGTAATGTTAGTCTCAGTCACATGTTAGATTTTTTCATTATTCGATCCCATCCATAGACCCTGGATAGTGTCGTCTAAAGCAGAGTCAGTAGTCACCCTGTACCGGGGTGTTGGGGAGCTCAGGTTTGGTTTGGGGTAGGTGGTTGCCCCCATACTACACAACATTTTTTTGGCCAAAAAGGGACCCTAGCTTTGTACAAAATTGCGATTTTTTTTCCATAAAACTGGGCCAGAACATGGAAACACTGTCCCTGTCTCTTAGTCCATAGATTGATAGATGGTATATTCTTGTTCAACTAATACGTTCACAAATCTTTAAGTTTTCTAAAACACTGTTATCCTCAATTAGCTTCTTTCTTTGATGAACCGGTTTTCATTGAACAAATTGATCATTATTTCCCTGGTCTTAGTGTATACATGTGTGCAATTTACTCAGGGCCCATATCCCCTAAGTATATGGTCTAATTGTTACAGAACCTAATTCCAAAATCATACCCTAAGCTTATAAGTTTTGTTCATGAGCCGCGTGGGCACTGGCAGTATTGAGATGGGGAATATCCCGAGATCAGCAGGCAGGTCACCGTCCGACCCCCCACACACAACACATACCCATCCCCAACAGGGGCAAAAGGTGCCACCTATTTGTTGATTTGTCTAAAATGGTCGCAAAGTGTAGAGAAGTTTACAAGAAAGTCCACTTTTTAGGGAATTGAGGATGGTCCAAAATTGCCTGGGGGGGGGGGGGGGTTTAGTCTTCTTTTAACCAAAAAAAGTCCACATTTTCAAGACCCCCCCGCACCCCCTAAACAGGAATTTAAAAAGTACCTGTAAAACAAGTACAAAGTAGTTTGATTGGGTATAAAAGGCACCCCTAAACATATGGTAAGTGTAATATCCTACCTTTAATTAATAAGTATTGGCAATATTTGACCTAAGCAAGTAGGAAATTTGTGTCTTTTGTAGGCTTATAACTGAATAGCTCATTTACACAAAATGAAAGCGAATACGAAAAAACTCGAATTTCCAAATCGTACACTAATGGTACGTTCAAGTCCGGTTTCAAGTGTGAAAAATCAAACACCCCTTTTTCAATATTTCAGTGGTTTTTTGGCTACAAAATTTTACGTATGTCTCGTGCACAATCTTGAAAATATACCCTTTTACGTGTTTCTTTGGTCGGCACATGATACCCCTTATCATGAACAAGTGACCATCCCCCGGGCCCTGGATGCAACGAATAATTGAAAAATCACACATGGGGCTGAAACTGAAAAGATAACTAGTACACTAACTTTTGTCTCTGTAGTTCGAATCGGATCGTGGGTGTTTTCAACCGGTTATAACAACAATTCATTCCATAGATTTGGGTTAACCCTCGTCGTTTTAGCAGGGGGTGGGGTGGTTTACCACCCCCCATGAACTTTGCTCCGGGCGCTAAAATCCAAAAGCTTTCGTAAAAAGCTTATGGGTAATCTTCGTCTCATCCTTTCTTCTGGTCATTTTAAGCGAAAAAAATGTGATGTCGGTAGCACCTTCACCGGGGTTAGGGTATACCTACAAAGTCGAAGGGTGGGGGGTTGCCACCTCACAGATATTTTATGGTACATTTTTTGAACTATGGTGCACATATGGCTCTAACCTCTATGTTTATGTAAAATAGTCAATTGCCATCATTTAGAGCTGAACCCCGCATGAAAATCCGATATTTCCTACGATTTTTAGCGCAAAAACTTGGATTTTCGCCAATTTTTTATGGAAAATGCCAATTTTGTCGGCACAATGACTTTATGACGTTCATTGTGACGCCATATACTAGGTATGTTTGGTACTATGGTGGTATCAATGGAAAGAATGAATACCATAACTATCCACTGGTATCAAAATCATAAGCATCGGGGTCTTTATAACGATTCTCATCTCACCCCCCCCCCCCCCCCTCCTTGGTAACCATGTTACCATGCAAAAAGGCGTGGTAAGACGAGGATATAGACTACATCAACCATTTTCTCTTGTACATTTTCATGAAACAACTTGGTTTTCCTTTAGCCATTGGCAGTCACATGGCCTCCCGTCAGTCGCAAGCGAACCTTATGGATAAAGCGCCCCACATTGATAGGGCGCAAGGCCAGGGCAATTGCTATCGTAGATCCGTATGTTGCCCATTCACATGAATCCCCCTCTCCACGCGGAAGACAAATCCAAAGGAACGTCGAGAAACTATACAGTTTGGTGTGTGCCAGCAGCGTCTCAGGAGTGGCCGAACATGGTGCTAAGTAGAGCAGTAAGTCGCCTACGGGACTCCAACTCTGGATTTATCCCCTCAGGTGTCCGCCCCAACCTTTCCTGCATCATGTGAGTCACAAGGCACAATACTAAAAGTCTGGAACACCCTGGGCCGTTTTAAAAAATAACCCTGGTGGTTGCTCCGCCCTTAATGCTGGTATGTTCAGCAGCATATAGTTTATTTAATGGCCTAATCACGAGCCTAACCTATAAGGATAGTAAAGGAACGTGTACAGCATTTTGTCGTTTTCCAAACCAAACCGGAGTATGGCGATACACCTGTCCACCAACCACCGCCCATATTGTGATTATGTCCACGCAGGTCACTGTATTGTTGGTATCAGGGTCCCTGAACATTCCAGGTCACAGGTGCCTTTTACCCTACCTAACTGATGTTAATCCACTAAACCTAGGCAACTGGAAAGCTGAGAAGAAATAAGAACTAAAACGGAGGAAAAGAGCTATGGGAGGTAGGGGTCGCTCAAAATCCTCACTCTGGAATAGACACAAAATCCAGCCCACCACCATGGCATTAATATCAAGGTATAATGGGGTGTGTAGAGTTCACATACATTGTGCAATGCAAAAACATGGAGGCCTAACTCTCTTAGAACAGAGACTCACCCGCCTGGGGTCTGAATAAGCAAATTTAGCCTATTATTTTCTCTAATTAGCTTATTTGCATATAACAAGCAAACAAAAGCTCAAGAACAAAATAATATCATATGCAGATGCTTGTGAAATTTGCCACATTTGGATACAATTCGATATACTTTGTACGATGTAATGACCATTTGACCTTTGACCTTGTTCAAGGTCACTAAAGGTCAACCGAAAAAATGGCACATGCTTTTTGTGAATAGTCAGACCCAGTAAATACATTTAACTGGTTTTCACAATGTACAGAACTTCATAAAATCACGCGCCTGGAGAACATAGGCCCTCTCCACTAATAATACAGAGAGAGTCAGAAAGCGGAACCCAAAACAAAACTCTTAAAGGTGCAACGAGAGATTTGGTGTCAATTTAGTGAATTTCATATAGATTAGAGTAGACACTCAATATATTTCTGCCCTTGTTTGGTAACAGAAATGTCTAAAGACACCCAACCCGATTTAAACATATTATTTCTTTCCGTTTCTTAGGAAGGGCCATCACCAACATTAGTCTACATTCTTTAACTTCCAAAATTTCACAAGATCCACATACTGTTTTTAACCCTTCGTCTACCGAATTGACAATTTTATTACACTCATTTTCAGCAAAAACAACATTCACCGGGGTAAAGATAAAATATCAAGGGTGTCCAAAGATCTATGGGGTGGCAACACCCCCTCCTTTCGCGGAGAGCAGTACCATAATTCTATAGTATGACGTCGAATACCAAAGACACTGATTTTGGTACTAATAATAGATATGGTCCTCCTCTTCCCATTAATACCCAAATTATTACCAACATGCCTCGTAGTATTTTCATACTTTCCTCAACTTATGACGTCATAATGACGTCAGAATGGGAATGTTGTAGTTATTTTGATAAATCAATGGACAGAGAAAAACTCTAAAAGCTATCCCGTGGTTTCAAATTTATAGGAATCGGATGTGCCAAGTAAAATCGAGGGAGGGGTGGTAACCAACACCCCTTTCGGGAGTTTTGGTACAAAAAATGGCTCAATGTATACGAGGGTTAATGTAAGCGGTAATTGTGTGTATTATCCCACATATGCAACGCTTAGATGGAGAAGATTGGAAGCGAGAAGGGTTCCCCACGACTGGAGGATGACTCTGCAGGCAAATCGCTGAGTTGATATAGCTGTTGGTTAGCTTCATGTTTAAAGGGTGACAAGTGATACAATGTATTGTCGTACATAAAACGGCGGGTACCAGGGAGGCGTTGTTCAGGGCATAGAAATAATTTTTGCTGTCTGGGAGCATGAAGTTATTCAGGAATATTTTTCTGCAAAGAAATTAACTGTTTGAGCGGCGCCGCGAAGCCCTAGCGGTTGTGTCCAGGGGCCCGCCTTAGGGCCATGGTGGGGCCATGGGAGAATCCCAGGCGGGGGTCAGGGTGCTGAGCCCCCGAAGCTTCTCTTGGGTTTTTTAGCTATATTTGAGGGCAAAGATCAGATCCTCACCACCCATTTTTTCATTTTAGAGTATGTTGAAAGGTTTACAAAAACATTTTGCAATGGTTATGTAGTTAAGATGAGTACAAACTCATTAAACATGAAGAAACAACATAAATGATAGCTTTTTGGGTCAAAATTCTGGCAAAATAACAACACACTTTAGTCAGCGGCCCTTGACACTGATGGGTGGGTGGGTTACTTCATGATACCTAAAAAAAGAAAAGGGAAAACTGTTGTCTTTGTCTGAAATTCAAATGATTCAGTGTTTTAATGCTGGTGAACAAAAAGTTACCTGTGTGAAATTAATTTTTTGAGAAAATGTAGTATAATACTAATTATTCAGGAGTACCCCCACCCCCCTTCAACAAATGTTATTTAACAGAAGGCTGGCTGGTTTCACACAGAGAGGAATAACACAGTCACATGCATTGTATACATGTGCAGATCGCATTTACCTTAGATCGCCTCATAAATCGGGGTCCTGTAGGTGTGATCGAAAATAGACATTTTGTTTACACAAATATAAAAACAGGAAGCATAAATTATCTTATTTTTGAAAATATTAGTAATAAAACACGTACCTTAGCTGCTCATTTTTCTGCACGATTTGCTGGGAATCAGCTGTGTTTTGCTGTGTGTGTCGACTTATCGGAGAAGAATCTCATATAAAACTCTGGTTAGACCCATATTGGACTATTGGTCACTGTATATGGGACCCCGCCACACGCAAAAAAGCAAATTATTATCAATTGGAATCTATACAAA